>JBAMYA010035219.1:0-41304 GCA_037176975.1 Arrhamphus sclerolepis | reverse complement strand
TTACTCCTCACGTGATCAAGTTACTCTCGAAGTTACCCCGATAAGCCGGTTAAACCCGCTTCGTAGTACAGGCCCCATGTGTGCAAAAGAAAAAAGAAACAAAAACAACAAGACTTATGATGTCCTTTGAACCGATTGGAGATTTCTGAGCACAACGCATAGCACCACATTCAGCATGAACCAATTAAAACTCAGCCAAAAATTGTTTATTTTAAAAGTTCCAAGCACAACACTGAGTCTATAATGATAATAACAGAATCAAGGTATTGAGCAATGACCCAGTTCACCATCCAATTGAAATGTTCTTGCCAAAACTGCAATAGGGCTTTGCATAAATAAATGTCTGCAGACCTGAGAAGTGATGTACATAAGACTGCCCAAAAGGTCTTCTTCAACTGATCACGTTAAACAGAAAATGACTACTCATTTCTCCTGGACGTCATTCTGAAACCTGCTAAATGTCTTGGTTTTCCCCATGCTGCCTCAATAATGATGTGTATTATGTCAGTGTACTACATCTCATTTGAGGCTGTATTCATCTAATTTTAAGGCTTTTTTAAGGACTCGATGCAATGAGCTGTTTCACGAAGTTGCTGACCCGAAAGATGAAACAAATGCATGTTTTCAATCCTACCTTTGTCCAAAACATCCTTCTTAATGTACCAGTTGTTAAGTATTATTCCCCATCCATTCTCTCATACAGCTGCTATTGTGGATGATTCAATGGCTTGCGATCAGTCTGCCTGCCTCAATACTAAAGTTCTGACTTGGATTTCATCCAAATCTGCAGTATTGATCACATCATTTAGTCAAAGGGCAAAGTGACTGGTGAGTAGATGACAAAAAAGATTAAACAAGAATACTATTGCTGGTTTTCAAATTTAGAGACCCTATAGTTTACAGTGTCAACATCAACACAATGTCCTCATTGTATTGTGCAGCGATATAAGCAGAAATTGTCCAGAAAAGCAAAGTATGCCTGTCATTTCGTCAAATACACATTTGCTGCAATTTAAATCTTTCAATATTATTAATTATTTAAGTGCAATGGTATGTCCGTTTATGAGTGTCATATGAAATAAGTTCATGAAGTGAGTTCTGATTAGTTATTCTGGTACTGGAGTTGAGCTCCCTTATGCATGAGAAGACAAAATTCCTTGGGGCACTGCCAGGGGCAAGAACATACAGCACTGGAGAGTTTGCAGTTTTAACCCGCAGAACATGTAGTTTTTGGCACATTGTTGTAGTTTTATCGCGGCTGTAATGTCCCATCTTTCACTCTCACATGATCCCAATTGAAAGAAAGCAAGCTGTTTGGCAGCAGTGTCACACCAAGATGCTTCAAAGAGCTACGCATTTCTAATGGAATGCAGTTCACTGTGTGAAACATTAAATAATTCATTTGCAGCTTTTTTTTCTTTTTTTAAGTTAGTTAGACACAGACTGAAAAGGGCTTTTTCAAAAAAAAAAAAATCGATGAGTAACAATTTCAGGTGAATCAGAAATAACAAACCTTTTAATTTAAGGAGGCAAACAGCTAAATAAGATCCAGGAGTCACATAAAATCATATTTACGTCTACTACAAGGAAAATACAGTGGAAAATAACTTTGGACATAGGTTTTGAATCTGAAATGTTCCTCATATGACAGACAAGAGGAATGTAGAAACCAGACTTGTTGGTTAGATGACTCTTTTTAGAGAGCATCACTCAAGAGAAGGAAGGAAGTGGAATCTGTATCAGCTTCTGCTGTGGAGCACAAACAGTAATGCTGGTATCAGGTTCTGTGTTGGTTCTGGTGTTGGCAATTATGTGTATCACAGAGGAGGGAGGGAGATGCCAACCATCTTCGGCTCTCCCAGATTGCTAAGTGATATAGCTAAGGGTTTGTGAGTAGCTAGTGCCCCAAGTTGAGTGACAAAGCTCCGCACAGCGTCTTTAGGTTGCTTGTCACCTGAGGCTGAACCAAGCGGCAACCGCCCCGCTTCCGAGTTGAAACTCATGCATGAAGTACGTTTTGTTGCAGTTCCTTGACTGACCACTAGGTATTGACTCCAAAACAGAGCAAACATCCATTGAACATCTATGAAACAGATTCATAGCCTGGTAGAAATTTCTGTGGTGACATATTACATCCATGCCAATTGTACAGGGAGTGACTTTTTTTTTAACCACATCAGATGAAATTATATTAATCAAAAAGCTGACCAATCAGTTGCCCATATATCATTTTACCTGCTTGTCTAACACCTAGCCATTGGTTTTGCAGTTGGCTTTGACAGCTCTCTGTACAAATCTATGGGTCACCTGATCAGATAGTTCATCCAGTATTAACAGTCTGGGCTGAACACAGCTGTCAGATTACCCTCTAATCTCACACTGTCATAATGGCAAACTGATTTCATCCTCTGCACGGAGTATGCATCCGTTCTTGTGGTCCTGTTACACCTTTATTCATTTCAGACTCACGCAACTGCAATTTCATCTCTCTGAAGTCTCTTACAGAAAAAAACCAGTGAACCAGCGGCAGAAGAAACATTGTTACTTCTACCTACGTGTGATTCACACAGCACAGCAAGGTGGAATAAAGATACAAAAACAGGGCAGAACAAAGGTGTTACAGAGGCAGAGGTATCTGGCCGTGTGAAAGAGGCTATAGGTGAAAAAAAATAAAACAGTTAAATTCCAAATAATGCACGTTGTTCCATCCTCTTATGGTCGTCTTCATGATTTCAGTGTGGCCGAAGCTTCAGCTGCATAAGCAATGAGGAGTATAATTAATTCAATTCAATTCAATTAAGAAAAAAGGAAAAAAAAGATAATTGTCCCAGGGGGCAAATGATGGCACAGTGGGCAGTTATACATAATGACATGGACAAGTTAAAGAAAAAAAATTCAAGATAAATACAGTGCAAATAAAAATATATACAAGGCAACATAAGACAGTACTAAATATTATTAAGATATGACAGCTGTGCAAATTGCAGTGAATCTGGTGTTTGAATGTTGAGTAGAAATGAACATATTGCCTTGTAGTTTGCAAAACAATCTTGTGTAAAAAGTGAAAAAGCCACCAGTAGGAACACTTTTTTACATCTAATTTATCAAGAAACTTCACAAGTGTTTTCAATCATTGCTTTCACTTGGGCTTGCTGTTTGAGTAGATTTTGGTATATAAAAAATAAATAAATGGTAAGGATTGGTTGAAAGTGACTTTCTCACAACCTTTCTTGCCAGCTCACCAATTCATCTACAAAATACAAAAAGATGGTCCAGCCAAGTGAAATACAGTTAGAAATCCATGCTTTGTGCCATGACGAAGTTGTGAAAAATGTGCACCCACCAATAAGTAAACCAATAAGTTTTTATAGATTCAGTTTTCAGGAAGGTCCACGTGCAAATGACCTACAGATGGAATCACAGTGCTGTATAAAACATCACCAGATGCTACATCTTTCTTCACTTCAACTAAGTGGTCAAAAGCATGTGCATACAGATGTTCATATGTTTCTGTGCAGTTGTCAAATTCATTTTGTGTAGCACAGTACTGAATTCATGATTTTACATCCTTCTTCCTCTGAAATAATTTCCACTGCATAGAAGCAATATACCACAGAAGATGATAGCTGTATGTGTCACTCAGGCTCTTTCTAATTCTTCCTGCAATTTGGACATGACTTGTGCCACCCTCAGAGAGCAGATGTTCAGTAGAAACAGCCACTAATTGTTAGTGACAATAGCAGTGTCATAACATGCAAAATTTCCACAAAGTCTGGTGATTTGAGTTTGGCAAGACCTGAAAGGCCCTTTCAGTTAGAGAAATGAAAAGGGAACAGGAGGACAGAAACAGCTTTTCATGGAATATTTGCAGTTTCAGAGAGCACTGATTAAGGATAGACTTGTATGTTTTGTGGGTGGAGTGAAGCTTTGTTCAAAACCACCCAACTTACAAATGCTTCCCATGTAATGCTTTCTGCATTCTTTGAAACTGATCGACTTTTGCTGCATGCTATATATGACAGGTTTCACCAGTGAGGTGTAGCATCCCATTTTCCTTTAAAAGAAAAAAAAAAAAGAATAGATCCATTGATGAATACCATCATCTTCTTGAATTATATCACTGCAAATGCAACACCAGGGTGTTTACCGTCACAGTGCTTTGCATTACAAGACACAGTAGGTGGTGTAATGCATGATGCCCCTTTCTCATTATTCACTGTACATTCTTCCTTTCCTCACCTCCTCTTCATGTGTCTCTCCACCTGGGATGTCGGTGAAAAAGGGAAGGGAGGGATAAGGGAAGATGAGTTGAGGCAGGAGGCATTTAACAAAATAAGACACCGCTGCCATGGAGATGTCGTTATAAACTGACATGCAGCATGATGCACAGCTGCATCATCTGTCTGTTGTTTTGTTGATACCTGTGTTTTATGATATCTGTCAGATGAAAATAACAGTGCTTCATGACAACTTGCAAATTTACTTTTAAGTCAGTTCACAATGTAGGATAAAGGAAATGTTGAAAATAGACAATAACAGGTACTAGAGATCGTTTCTTCTGAATAAGCTTGACATACAAGCATTTTTTTGTTTACTGATGATTCCTTTTGTTCATTGTTCTGGCTCAAATCAGCTTGCTGGAACATGACATTGTCTCCTTTTATCTCTGAACATTGTGTGCTTGTTTTACACCTTCAGAAAGCTGTGCATCCAAAAAAAAATACATTCAAGCTACACTGCAGCAGTGTTCTACAGAACATAAAATTCCTCAAGAACAATGTGAGAGACTGAAAATGTCATACAGAAAACATTTAAATAATGGGATAAATGGTGTATTCACGTCAGCAGCTCTCCTCCAATCAGCCTGCAGCGAGGCAGAAAGTACTAGCCAATGAAATCATATGTGGGGACAGGTCTAGGGCTGTTCTGTCTATGATCGGACATCAGGTGACAGGACGTTGCGGTGTTCCATCATCATATCTTTTTATGAACAAAGTTTGTGGCCACACAAAGACAAGTCTCAGAGATAAAATTTGAAAAAAAAGTGCCATGGATAGTAGATGAGTCTGGTATGACTGCATTCTTGTAGTATTCTCCCCCATGGAAAATACTACAAGAATATCATGGACCGATGTTCATAAACTTGCGCTAAAAAAACATATATATAGATAGATAGATAGATAGATAGATAGATAAATAGATAGATATGAATAAAGGCAAAGCTGGAATCAAACCCACTACTTACTAAGTGACAGACTATTTCTGAACCTGTTGAGCTAAAGCTGCTCCAGCACACATTACGTTAGCTGACTATGGTTGAAACATTCGTATTCTTGGATCGACATTTGGGTGACATCTTGCCAACAAGCAAATGCTTTCCATGCGCCGTTTGGCCGTTAAAACTTTTTTATCTGGCTGACGTCAGCAATATGTATATGTGCTGTCTGGGGCGCCAACAGCACCAGGCTGACCCATCTCTGACCGAGCCCACGGGTTTGATGATCTGGGAAAATAACTGAAAAGATCCACCTCTGCGGCCGATGTTTATCAGATGATATCATTAGCAGGCCAATGTACTGTCTTATGGCTGATATCGGCCAGATGTATGTGCGCTATCTGGGATAGCACTGTTTGAATGGTTTAATGTGATTGGCTTATGAGCAAATCATTTCCCACATGGGGTACTTTCTTATGATTGGCTGAAACAAGGACGATATCTGATTGGTTGCAGACTATTCCGTGTTAAAAAAAAAAAATTGCATTTGTGAGTTGAGGCACATCAGGGGAGTCTCAAAAGTCACTCACAAATGCAGCAAAGTCCACAGACCAGAAGCCGTTTGTAAATCAAGTTATATTTGCGTGTGCATCAGAAATACAAATCTTGTCCTGTGCATTTGTGACTATTGAGACAGTTCTAACTCCATATACTGCCACTGGAGAACATCCAGAAACCAGTCATAAAGCAAAACCATAAACCAGGAGGCAACACATCTTAGAGATGACAAAGGAGCAACCAATGAAAAAGTTGCTGAACTTTACAAACATACAAGGAAAAAATCTTTTGCAACTAGATGTTACCATGATTACTGAGTTGGAGATTTTTTTTTCCTTTGGTTGTCCCTTGCCAACACTTTCCTTTTACCAGTAAACAACAAATAACATTTCTTCCTGCTAGGTACACATGAAAGCTGGGTGTTTATCAAGTTTGACACAGCTTTGACACAGTCCTTCTGGAGGAATGGATGGCAATTTTGCTATGACATTTGCGGTTATCAATGCTTTGCACTGCAAAATGCTACCTATCAATTTTCAGTGCGTTCCATCCATCAGTAATGCATGGAAGCAGGGGAGATATCACAGGTCCGTGAGAGAGCTCCACTTGAACAGTTTGCCTCTGATATTGAGAAAAGCTAGCTGCTAGTTACCATGCAATATAGAAAAGCAGCACACATGTCCACACCCACAGATCTCTTCCACTTTTCTCCAGGCTTTGTATCACGCCATGATCACAATGTCTGGTCATATAAGATTGGCTGATTGCACACAGTAATTGTTCCTCCCTTTTGCTCACACTGAATCCTTAAAAATGATGACCTTCTGAGAAATGTTTCCAAAAAAACTCAGCAAACTTACCGTTCACTTTGACACCACCCTATTCAAAGCCCCAAAAAGAGAAATAACTGCAATAATTGGCATGAGCAAGATGACATCAATTACTAGCTATGAATGTTAGCTAGTTCGATGAATTTTGGATACATTGGCTAGCCCTAGCTTTTCCAGTTTTCTATCAGCTGTGGTTGTTTGGGTTAAACATGATTAGGGTGGTTTGTGATAAACAAAAAAAAACAACAGTTGGTTCGAGTTGGATATTAATGAAACCATTGTTACAGTTAAGAATCACACTGCGCGAATATTTACCCTATAAGAATGTTGTGCCTTTACTGTAAAATTATCACATTTTAGACTTGCAGACAAACATACTCATTGCATGTTTTTGATTTGTTCAGTTGTTTTCATTGGTTTTATTTGTTTGTCCATTGTGTCAATAGCTCCACTTGTTACAGCTGTTTCTTTGTTACAACCGCTGTCACATTTTCTCAGAACTGATTGGCGTTGCTTTGACTCTCCATTCTATGAGCTGGATGTAAATAGCTGATTGTAAGCTCCGCCATGTCGAAAGCAGTTTCACATAATTAAATAGAACATACAAAATGCAAAATAGGAATGTGAAACCTTTGAGCGTTTCCATTACTGCAAAGAACAAAAAAAATATGCATCCACCATTTTCATTTGTGCATTTAAAGCTCTTTACCAAGCAATTAAAAGGCAATATCTCTTCACGTATCGCTATGAGGATTTTCTTAATCTTTTAGCATCTCTTTGAAAGTTTTTCAACAACCTAATCTGTGGATGTACTCATTGTTCCCATCTAACAAGTGAACACGCTGATGCGCATTAGACAGCAGCCTTCAAGAGGCAGCATATTCGTCAGCAAGCCGTTTGATGCATCGTAATGCGGAAACAATGTGTTCTCAGAGTTGTCAGTAAAAACAAAGATTCGTTTGATTCCTGAGCAGCAATTTGTTTGGAGTACGCAAGAGCTCCTGACTAGTAATACTCCCGAGTATTCTCCAGGGAGAGGGAGAGGAGTACATGGTTTTTTAATGGCAGGGCGCCATGTAACCTTGATGCTCGTCAGCCATATATAAATTAGACGTGTTCCGAGAGGCAAACAAATTCCCAGTCCTACCCCGGTGATGTGTGTCTCCCAGCTCTCGGGTAGCCTGCTGCCTCTGCCATTTGTCTGTGTCCGTGGCAGCTCCCGTGCACACACACACACCCACCCACACCAGCGGCTTGAAATGAGATTCACTCAAGTGCATAATCCTTCAGTTCTGCTTCGCTGTGATTAATTGACCAAATATCTCTTATATATGGATGGTCCACAGAAGCCCCTTTCATAATTAAAAAGAAGACAAAAAAAAAGAAGAAGCCCATGCACAACAATGTCCTCACAAGTTAATCGCTTGCAATCTTGTCCAAGGAGGACATTGTAATCTTGGTGTATCGTTAGAGGCTCGTACCCAATTAGCCCCCCTGGCAAAATGATTTACTGACATGTCATTAAAAAACCGTCAGGGAAATGAACATCATGCAGAGAAATGGCCCTCTGGATCGATATCTGAGTATGCTCTGAAGCACTGTGCAGCTTGTCAGTTATTCAGTTTCAGAGTCAAGAAAGTTCTCTAAGCTCTCATTAGTGAAATCATGCACTTCATATCAGTGTCACAAACCTACATTGTTGGTAAATCCATTCTTCATACTTTCATGCTTTACCTAAACCTGAATGTCAAATTCAGACTGAAATGAGAAGTCGCTGTTGATGATGAAGAGGCAAAGAGAAAAACTTTTTTTTTTTTTTTTCCAGCAACAGTGTCAGGCACTTGACAGGGTGCTGACTGTGATGCAGCCGTAAGGGTTGTCAGGTGTTTGTGTGAGGTCGTGTCTTCTGTCTATACAAGGTGCTACCACTGTGACACGTACGCGTTTATTTATGCACCGCCTCTCAATGTTATCTGGTAAACCTTTGATCTCTTTGATGTGCTGGGAAGAGAATAATGAAGGAGCTGTGGACTCCTACCTTAATGTGCAAGTGAAGGAGTAAATAAACCAGTCCATCCATCATTTCCAGTATGTGCCGCTGAGAACAGAGTCAGAGAGTGCCACACAAATAGTTTCCAGAGGGTTTTGTAGCTCACGGAGTCTTTCAGACAGAAGATTCTTATATTACATTAAATACCATTATTTTTGGATAGTTATTGTAGTGGACATGTATCTTTACCTTTTTTTTTCAAAGCTTGTTGCAACTTACTGTGTTAATGGAATTTATTGAATGTGCTTTTGTGAATACCACTGAGATTTTCAAACACGTTTTTCTGCAACAGTTGGTTTTTAGGGGGCGGAGTCTATGCTCAACTTTGCTGGTGACTTTTCTCATCCAACTTCATGGGTAAAGTTGGGTGAGAGAGAGAGAGAAAAAAGCCTGGGCATGTAGGCACTTCATTCAGGCAGCAACTAACCTTATGGTGGCTGCACGATAGGACAACCAGCTTTCATCGATGTATTGTTTTTCTAGGGCGGGGCGCATTAATAACACCTATATTATTTTAACGCGCGTTAACGCACTTTTTTTAAGGCCTGCTTTTACTTTGAAAGTCCATTCCTCTCAGAATCTCAACACAGACACCATGGTTCACGGAAAAGAACTGGCGAGGATTGAAAGGTACATAAATCTATCTTGGACATTTTAATTAAACTTCTTCCAGACGGTGGAGTTGATATAGTTATTTGTAGACACTGCAAAGCTGATTTTTCCTGTCACTGGAGCAGTGTAGTATTTTATTGTTGTCAAAAGCAACTAGTGATTAATTAGAGATAATTAAAGATTTTTTCTGGTGTTTTGGCTACTGACGTTCTGTTACGGTGCATTCACGCGTACACGGTGTGGGCGGGGTCTGCGTCTGTCTCCACAGACTAGAATGATGGCCTGGTTTCGTGTTGCATATTCAACTCCTCTGACATTCTGGCTCCTCTGAAAAGATTCGATTTATGTGACATCCCAGTTGAGTCTGTCATTTATTCAGTTCAAGTAAATCATCTGAGTCACCTCTGTTCATTTTCACTTACATGCCATTTGTAGTTAGCATAGTGGCTAATATTAGCATTAGCAGTCAGAGGACTCTTATAAACTGGGTTAGTGGAGACGTGGGATTCATGATACTTGATTCAGTAGGAAGATTCAACTCATCAACCCGAGTGAATCAGGAACTGCTCACCACTAACTGGGAGGCGGTCAGTCTCACAGCAGCCTCCCAGCACTTCCAGCTGCAGTCAGAGTAAAGACCACTACTCTGTCAAAGTGACTCTTTTGGGTTACTTTGGTCCTAGGGCTGGATAAAAGAGGAGTGTTGGACGTAGAGCTAGACATTCTAGCCCAAATAACAGACTTTTAGGTAAATTTGATATTCTAACATTTAACAATAGGCTACAGGACAAAGTTGATTCAGGTAATGTGGGTCTAGACAAAGCATTTAAGTCATGAAGTTATTTTGAGAAGTGATGGTCTATTTTAATGACATTTTAAAAAAACAAAAAAAAACAAAACAAGAATCAACAGAAGAAAGCTGATTTAGGGTGTTTTAGTCTCTCTCATGATGTTATTCCTCTCTCCTACTACATCCATTACAATTACATGTATGTGACAACATTATTCCATATATTTTGGTGTAAAATTGTGGGCACACACTTTGCATACACCAACTCCACCGAGCGTCACAACAATGCGACTCTCGATTCCCTCACCGGCACCAGAGGAGCACCACAAATTGCTATCTGGTCTGTGGGAAGCCCTGGGCTCCTCTGTTATGGAATCAGTTCCTGGCCTTGGTCTAGGAGACAGACAGGCTCTCTACATTTAAAGTTATAAAGTTTTAACTCTGTAGTCTCTTGGACCATCTCTTAGGTATGCTGCTTTAGGTTTAGACTGCCAGGGGACACCCAATGTGCAGTGAGCATCTTCACCCTGTCTCTCTTATTTCAGTTGAAGATTGTCCTGGATCATTAAGTGGCATTAACATTGTCTGTCTTGTGTAGTCTTCTTCTGCGGGTTCTACCATGGTCTTACTGGTTCTTACTGCATCTACTGCTCCTGTTGGTTCAGCTGCGTCTTTCAGTGCAAAGTTTCTAGGTTCTCCCTTAGTATGTGTGGGTTTTCTCTGGGTACCCAGTTTCCTTCTACCCCAAAAACATGCTGTTTAAACTAATCGGTTGTACTAAATTCCACCTAGGATTCATTTACATGTAATTTGATTTATGGGAGAAATTTTCAGAATTTGATACACTTTAATTGGATTCATTTATTTATTATGTGTGGCAGTGAGAGAAAACCGCTTGAGATGTAAAAGCACCTTGAGTCGTCCCTGGACCAGAAAGGCGCCATATAAGCGCATTGTTAGAACGATATGTTTATTTTCATGGCTATTTAAATGATACATGAGGAAGGTTTGTGGATCAGAACCTCAATCTTTAGAGGCTACTCTACTTTTATGTGCAGAGACTTGATCTTTGAGTTGAAAAAATGTCTAAAGTGTCAGGAAAATTTGGAAATTTAGACTGACCACACGTCTGGCTAAGTTTTTGAAAAAAGCTGCATCTTCCTTTGATTTCACACAAGCAACTGATTTCAGAAGGATAGTTAAACTACTGCAGATGATGGTATGGGGTGCATATTTCTTATCTTAAGACATGAAGAGAGCCTACAATTTCACGAGAAAGTGAAAATGAATCCTTAGATAAACTCTGTTTCTTGCATTTTCGAGCTAAGAGTGAAAATACCTGTTTACAATTTGAAGGAGAGTCATTACTGTGATTAACAAACAGAGCACATCCACTTTAGAGGACTTTAGATGCTGGATGCCAGTTCTGGATGTGGACCAGAGACAGTTGTGTTGGCAGCAAGAACTAGGCTTGGATGAGACTAGAAGCTGGAGGCAGTGTGCTGTGGAGCTGCTGACGCCTTCGAGACCCTTGTGTCTCTATGTTCACTTCCTCCTTACTCTCATCTCACCGCTCCCCTCCTCGTCTCTGAAGCCTACTTCATCTCCCCAGCTCTTTAGTTTAAAGACCTGCAGCCCCCTTTTTCCGTGTCCCCATGTCCATGATGCATCAGCCTCCATTCGCTTCGTCGTGGTCTAATTGATGGGTGAGCACTAACAAGTTGCCCTCCCTCAATCTCTCGATCGCGTCCTGGTCCCAAGTGGCCTCAGTCCCTCGCTTTTGTGTTCATCCTCCACCTCCACCCATCCCATTTCACCGCCATGTTCATTATTCATTTAGTTTCCCTTTGGATTCCGAGAGAGCAAAAGCATGGCTGAATTCATAAGCAGACTCAACAGCTGGCCCAAGGGTACCTGTGTGACGTGACTGTGCATTTGGAAGAGCAGGGGGGGGGGATGAGAATGACTGACAGGAGACAAAAACAAAACTTAAAAAAGAAAAAGAAAAAAGAATTCCTGGGAACATGATTAAAAGGAGTTTCAAACCAGTGTAATTGGGCTTTGAAACCAGAAAAGTGTAGACAAGCTGAGAAGTGCTGGCTGCAGAGAGTGACTGTATTTCAAGCCAAAAAAGAGAATTATCACCCAGTCAGAACTGACATGAACCACAGGAGATGGGGAAGGTCTTTTGTGTGGAAGCTGACATTTTGAATCATTAATCTTGACTTACTGTTTTATTTAAAATTATTATTATCATTTACTATTTTCTCTGAATACTTATTTTTCACAATCATTGAAATTTGATGTGGAAAGGTTAAAGTCAAGACTTCCTGATCTTTTCTGCACCAAAACACCATCCATCATAATCGCTCATTATTTAATCAATGCAGCACCATGTATCCATCTGCAGAAATTGATTATGACAATGATTTCATATGGAATAGCACTAGCAGATCAACTTTATACTATATGCTGTTCCTTTTTTTTAAGTTTTTTTTGTCATGGTTAAAGCTATCATGCCTGATATTTCATCCACCTGGTTTTTAGAGTAAAGAGCTGGAATTTTCTCTCTTTTTTTGCTTTCTTTTGTTTTAAAGCACTTGCTCGTTTAATCCCAGTGTTTTTCAGGCAAACTCTCATACAAATACAAGACGTTTCATTTTACAAGCCTCAGCCTCATTATCAACCAGCAAACGCATTAGGATTTCCAAGGGGAAGGTGGGGTTAAAAGTTGCCAGATCCATATTAAACTCAACTCTGTCTGCTTTTTCATTATTTTCACATTTGGACAGAGCATTTTCTAGCTCCTATGACTTCCATCTTACCTTTCTTTCATTCACTACGTTAAGGCTTACAGTAGTTGTTGTCCCTGGCTGATGCTGAGCAAGTGTTGGAGGTCAACATTACTGCTTTATGTCTGACTGCTGGACAGCTTTATTTCTGGTGGATACGAGGGTTACATACAGATGGCAAACAAACTTTCACAAGTTCATCTATATACACCACAGTACATCCAATCCCGCCCACACACACACACACACCACACATACACCAGAATGCTACACACACCACATCTATCACCGTCTGTCTTCTGTCTTTATCTGTCCTTTTGTTCTCCACTGTACGTGATGTTTGTCCTCTCTGATAAAATCAGGGTTTGAGGAGTTAATAAAGCATGTCAGGTTAGATGGTCAAAGAGGGACACACTCACTATGACTCACAGCTATGCTGTAGCTACGGCGTAGATGTGAACACTACAGCACAGCCTAACATGCGTCTCTCTCTGTAAAAACTCGGTACTGCAAGCTACAATGCCGCAGAAAAAGAACCCACACTGCCATCTAGCAGTTGGTGGTGTAATTACAGAGCGATGCAAGCAATAACAGGGGTATAAACGCCAGAGATGGCGTCGGGGCCGTGCGTAGCCTACCTGCGTAACTTTGACACCAAAGTATAAATCAATGTTTAAAGTCAACAATGCAATGAAATGTGTGTGGACCTGAAAATCTGTAAACTCACTATCAAAAACACTAGTAACCAAAAGGATTAGGAATATGGAGAACAGATATTTGACTATATTCATGCGTTTGTGTATAAATGGAGATGTGTGTACAGAGCTGAAAGCAACGCATAAGTGCATGGCATGAGTAATAATATAGCACAGGTGATTGTTTAAATATTGCAGAGATGAATAAATATTGCACAGCTGATATGAAACACATACATGTTGAGCTTCAACAAAGATTGTAGTTGTCAGATCTTAAAGTGGTGCAAACCTGCTATGACAGATATGAGTTGAATATAGCCTTTTAAAAGTTTATGTTTAAGGGGCCTTTCAGTCTTTTTGTGCGTGCATCCAGGTTCAGCTAAGTACTATGTTTACTGCACTTTAGAACCTTAAGTTGGCATGCTAAATCTCAGTACAAGTATGGCTTGTTTCAAACTAGAACATGACAGCAACTTAGGTGTGCAAATCCCCCAACATTTTGGAGCTATGAGGTACTGGAAGGTGATTATCATTTGGACAGACCAAAGTAAAGGTGTTTGCTTCTTTTTCATCTCAGGTTTTTGAAAAAAAAAAGTTCTCATCCAGATGCTCTTTTTTCTGGAAGAAAATAAAAAAAATCATGTCTTCAAGAATTTTCCAACACTACACTGAATCTGCTTTTCTGAATGTCCAGAATGACATCCTGCTGTCTCTTGAGGCTAGAAAAAAAACAAACAAAAAAACTGTGCTGCTCGTGATGCTGAACCTCACTGCAGCATTTGATACTGTTGATCACTCAGTCCTCCTGAGACATTTGGAGCAACAGGTTGGCCTGCAGGGACCTGTGCTGCAGGCGTTTAGATCCTACTTAACAAACAGAAGTTTCTCAGTTGGAACTGATGACCTGTCCTCTACGTCAATCCCTTTGGTGTGCCACAGGGATCCGTTCTGGGCCCTGCTTTATTTTCTCTATACACGCTGCCGTTAGGATCAGAAATTTCACACCATAATGTCTGTCTGTATGCAGATGATCTGCAAATTCATCTATCCACAGATGCTTAGAGAACATTAAACTCTGCCTCATAATTATGTCTAAATGAGAACAAAACAGAATGCAATATATTCACTCCTACTAAACCATCCAGCAGCACATTATCTCCTATTGTCCCAGACCTTGGTCCCCTGGTGCCACACCTTCACCATGTGATCAGAAATCTGGGTGTGACTTCTGCCAGTTTCAACTTTTTTCCAAAGTCAAGCCTTTTTTAAGTTGTGGTGACCTTGAGAAAACCATTCATGCTTTCATCAGCTAACGGCTTGACTCTTGCAATGCTCTGTACTTTGGTCTGAACCAAACTTCACTAAATTGCCTACAACTTGTCCAGAGCGCTGCTGCTCATCTGCCAACTAACACCCACAAACGTGACCGTATAACACCTGTGCTGCGTTCTCTATACTGGCTCCCAGTTGAGTTCAGAATCCATTTTAAACTTTTGTTGTTTGTTTTTAGTGCTATTAACGGCCTTGCCCATCTTATTTATGTGAGATTTTAAGTTTCCATCGACCCAACAGAGCCCTGCGCTTTGCTGGACAACATTTGTTTGAGGTTTTGCAGTTTTTCTGTTCTTTTGCAGTCGCTGGTCTCTAGAAGAGTCTCTAGAACACGCTGCCACTGGAGTTACATACCCTCACCGACCTGCCTCTGTTCAAATCAAAACTGAAGCCCTACCTATTTAGGATGGCATTTGGCACCAAATAGTGATTTTTAAAGATTACTTTTAGTAGTTTTCTTCTATTGGGATTTTATTGTTTTTTTTTGTTGTTTTTTTTGTTTTGTTTTTGTCTTTTTAGTAATTTTATGTTTTTATGTGTTTGATTGCTACTGATTGCTGTGGTTTTTCTTTTAGCTTTTATCTGTTCTTAACTGCTGTGAAGCACGTTGGTCAACGTTGGTTGTTTAAATGCGTTGTATAAATAAAGATTAATCGATTGCTTGTGGGTCATAATGCACAGAGCCATTTGAAGTGAAAACCAAACACACAGTATATCAATACAAACACCTCATACTTTGTGTCAAGCCCAGTGGTGGAGCAGTAATGTCTAGGGTTTTTGCAACCACACACTGATTCAACTATAAAATCCTCTATTGTTTATTACCCTTTATTTAATCATGGAGAAAAAAAACCCACTAAAGATTTGAAATCCAAGAATGTCCTGACCAAGACGAGCAGCAGCTAGCTACACCAGAGTATTCTTGAGTCAAATGTGAGGCTGTTAATGATCCAAGGTCAAGGTGTTGCTCTTGATTCAAAGTCCAAATCCCAAAACAAGTGAAAATGATGCTACAGAAGAGATTGGTGCTTAAATGAATTCCAGAAAAACTCTATAAACTGAAGGGAGCCATAATTCTTCCACTATGATGTGAGATACCTATAAGACCAAACCAAATAGATCAGTGCTTCTACGAGTTACACGGGGTGCACTTAGTTGTTCACTGACTGCTTTTCCCTTTTGAATTAGTTTTTGTTAAATTAATAATGGTATGGTATCATGCACTATATGATGTTGTTCATCTGAAATTGTATTGGCCTGATTTTCAGACTTAATTAGAACAAAAATGTCTGTTATTAGTATTATCTGATATGTAAAACGTCATTGTTTTGACATGTCTGACAGTATCCAGAGCTTTTTCTCTGCAGTTACACATTGATGAGGATGTCAAGGACAGTGTGAAGTTTAGTTTCTTGCCCAGGGAAAGGTGGAGGAGCTGGGATTCAAACGCCAGACCTTTGTGTTAGAAGAAGACCACTCAAACCGCCAACTCACAGCCACGACTTTAACTCAACTCATCCATTTGCACACAGTCTTATCAAGTGTTTTTCTACTTTGGCCACAGATAGCTCTGAGCCTCAGAAGATAAAGTCTTTTTTTCTTCTTTTAAATCTTGTAAATCTAGTCAGAATCCAGCTGCCTTTCAAAGTTAGAAAGAAAAAAAGCAAAACATGGTTTGGATAAATACAAGGTTATTTGATGTTTGTTTCCTTGTTTTCCTTGTTAATTCCAAACATAAAAAGCAAACCTGGGGTATATTTTATTTAGTAATGTTTTCTTTAGGTTGACATAATACATAAATAACATGTGAATATTGCAAAAATGTCTTCGTGTTCAATCCTCAGTCAGATTATGGCCAGACAGCCGTCATCTAAGAGCCTCAGGGAAACAGGCCCAGTGACAGACTGTCAGGGAGATGAGATGTGCAGACATTTGAGGGGGAAAGTGTTTTTTTTTATAGATGCATGTTAGTCTCAGATACAACTTTGAATTTCATAAAGCGCTTCAAAGCATTAAAACCTGAGGTTTGAAACAAAATGGCCTCCTTTTATTGAAAACCTCAAAGCATTACTTTTGCATCTCCAAGTAACAGAGCCGCTAAACTGGACTGTGTTATTTTTGTTTATTTCATGTTAATTAGCTGTTCATAATAGATGAATAACAATGTCTTACGCACCCGGTTTAAAAAGGCCCAGTTTGATCCTTGTATTCTATATCCTTGGAGCCTTGTTGTGTAAATCACTTCTGATAGATTCGGGCTGGAGCACACTGATGTGCTCTTTCCTCGCTTGAAGCTTCTTAAAAGGCTAAGAAGGTTCAGAATTTTCTCAGACATTTTCATCTTTGGCAAGGCAAGAAAAGCACATTAAACTTCATGAATCTTTATACCTTCACTGCTAAGATGCTGACCTCAGTTTTTTTTTTTTCCTGAGCTCACTGGAGTAATTGGTAGCCGTAATTTGCTGATGGCACAGCAGAGATTCTCGGCGATGAAAGCATCCATCAACTCTTAGCAACTCAAAAATCTTAACCAAGAACCTAAAAGACACTTGATATAGGCTATTTATATTCTTAGACCATACATGTCTGCCTTTCCTCTCTATTTAAAAAAAAGCTTTAAAAGCTGAATTCCAAGTTCCATCTTCATTAAATGTGAGAAACTCAGCCACCTTCTGCCGCGAGCTTGTGACAGTGCACGTGGATGGACACAGGCTACCCCCATGGATTAAAGAATGACTGTGTTTGCCTGTTATTTTGCTTTTCAGACACGGCCATTATTTTTATTTGAACATGAAATTACTGAAGCATAAACATCCATTCCTTTTTCTTTTTTTTTTAAATGTAAAAACTGGGGCTTCCTAAAGGCTTTTGTATAATAACAGCTGCTCCTATATTCCATGTTTGGGTGATATTCTTACTATGTGAGGCTTGATGTAAAGACTTCACAAAGTAAATAACCTCAGTGATTTGTTGCATCACTTTTGTTAGGCACACAAATACTAAAATCTTCATCTGAAAAACTTTCTTTTTTTAGGATGGTCAATACACACAGAGACAAAGTAGACAAAGCAGTGCAAAAAAAAAAACTTTTTAAATGTTCAAATCAAGAAAAAGAAACATCAAGCTCAGTTTACAGCATTAGACAATTTTCTGCTTAGAATTCTATTTTGAAATGAAAAACAGATGTTGATTATTTGTGCACTGATTAATCGGTCCTTGCATTATAGGCTAGCATGTCACAGCTAGACAGTTAGCTTAAAGATGAGGTCCAGTCAAAACAAGGATTAGCTTTTCTTGTTTTATGGTTTTCTCTCTCTCTTTATAACTGCAAGAATCACAGAATACAAAAATATAAATGAACATTTTACAAAACTTGCTTGCTTTTACATTGCCACTGAAATGTATCAAAGAAAAGTTGCAAGTCATTCCAAACTAGCTACATATCAAATAAAAAGAATAAGCAGTATTCACCAACTTCAATTTTGACTTTCAGAGCTTTTTAGTTATGAGAATGTGATAAATTTATAATACTCCACAGCAATAGGTGAGTGGTCATGCCATGTGCTCTGCTAAGAATAAATGCTTTGCTACTGTATATGATAAAAAACAAAAACAAAAAACAAAACAGCATTTTCAACAAATCACCAAAAGGTGCCAATGTTGTAATAATAATCATTTAAACATTTTTGCGAACGTTTAGAGAAGCAGAACAGTGATCCTGGCATAAAATTTGTTGCAGGAGGAGAAATAATTTTGAAAACAGTGCATTCACTCGTACGCTGCATTCGTAATCTGCGTCAGTCTCCGTGGACTTTGACTGGCCGTGATGTCACAGCCGGTCCAATGCTTCCATCAAAAGTTGAGAAATTTTCAACTTTCGTCATCAACACGTGTTAGCCAGTCAGATTGCAGCTAGGCAGCAAGTGCTTACCAATGAGATTGTACGTGGGGACGGGCCTACAGCTACTCATATCCATCTATGATTTGATCTCACATTACAGGAAAATAGAGGAAAAATGTGTAATTGCAGTGTTCAGTTGTCCTATTTAGTATGATCAAAGTTATTGTGGACACACAGAGACACGTCTCAGAAATAAAGCTTGGAAGGAAGTGGCAGAGATAATGGGTGATTGTGGTAGGACTGCGTTTGTGTGTCTGTGGACAGCAGTGATGTGTCACTCGCAAACGAGCTAGCTCGAGCCAGTGATTTTAAATATAGCCGATGGAGGAGACTGGGCAGCATATCGTGAGATTATATGTCAGTCTCTAACTTAAAATGACATCAGAAGTGACAAGTGGCAGAACTGAAACAAAACACTGGTGCTCTGCTGGGGGCCATCATGCTAATTCAGCACGGTTTTATGTTTTTATTTACAGTTCAGAGGTCAAGCAAGTGTTAAGGACCTAAAGTGCCATTACCCGCCTTAAAATATGATGCAGCCATGAAAACAGGACCCTAATTATGCATAGATTTATGGTTTGATACCATTTTAAATCTTGAGGCACATAATTCACTTAAGTCACCAAACTGTTTTCCCAGTGTGGACTCACCTTTGGGAACAGCCCCTATTGGTAATAATCTCATGAAGACCGGATATTGCTCCTTGAGTTGGACAAAGTGATAATACAAAGCTTCCTCTACTCATCAGCAAAGTATTTTCCGTTTTATCACAACAGTGCACGAATGTGTTATTATTGTTTGTTTATTTTAAATATACTTACATCAACTTGTATGACTTTTTTTAAGATCATACAGTAGCGTTAACTTGTAAATTTGCCAGATGCTCCTATTTCAAGGTTTTCTTTTCTCCACTGCTGGTGTTTTGTATTCAATGGGACACTAAGAAGATGGGCTGGGTCGGAGGGCTGCGTGTGCGTGCGTGTGTAAGAAAATGAGAGTGGGATAACATATCACTTCCTGATCACTATCTTATATAATCACGTGTTAACAGAGAAAGACAGGAGCAAGAGATAAAAAAGGGAGGTGTTGGAGGAGGAGGGATGAGGGTGAGAGAGAGAGAGAGGAGGGTCCGAGCGCCGCAGTCGTGGATAGATCCGAGAGCCGACCAATCCGGCACCTTCCTCGGCCTGAGCCGCCGCAGTAGCCAGGCACGATTGGGAGGTTCGGAGGAGACGCTTCTGCACAGGGATGCGCACTGGCTCGGCAGGCTTGCCCTGTCGTTCACGCTCACGTACGCGCGCGCGGAGGAGAGGAGAGAGAGAAAGAGAGAGAGAGAGGAGAGAGTGTGTCGGATCTCCGCAAGCCGAGCTGTGAAGCTTTGCCCCGGAGAGGATGGCAGGAGCTGGGGAAGAACATTGAAAGAGACGGAGAAAAAAAAAAAAAAAAGGAAAGGACGCGCTCCAAAGCCCTGTGGCTCTTTAACCGCCGTTTTAAATCAGCTGTCATGTACGTTTGGGAGTGTGCACGAGGACAGGTGAGAGGAAAAAAAATAAGTTTCTTCTGCTTTTCTGTTTAGTTGCTTTCATTATAACCTACTGTAAGTTGCTGCTTGCGTCTGTGCGCGTGGCTGGCAGAGGCGGGCGTGTGCCTTTGCAAACACGCGGACTTCCAGCGGATCGTTAAACAAATAGAAGTCCTGCGCGTGAGAGGACGCGCCTCTGAGCAGCCAGTTTGGCCGTGCGTGCTCTGCCCCGTTAAATTCAGCACTAAGCAGACACAAGGGGGGAACTGGAGTGGAGGAGTGCGCGCCGGTCATTTTTTTCCTGGCTATAATGAGCGCGTTTGGCTCTGGCGCGCCTGATCTCCCGGGGCGTTGTTGCAAACAACGTCTCTGTAGAGTTGTGAATAATAGACAGGAAGCATGAAAAAGATTGGGAGTTTGAGGCTACTCGATGCATCTAATGCGTCTCCCGCACCAGCGTAGCCAGGATGAAATTTACGCGCACTGCAGGAAACAGGAGTCCACTCATTGACTGCAGCCCCTCTGAAAATCGGTCTCTCTACCTCTCTGCACCTCCTCTCTTTGGCTGTGTGTGGAAGGACAGCCAAAACAAAGACTTTTTTTTTTTACAATGAATGGATGAATTCCCTAAACACTGTGACAGTTGTGCGTGTGCGTGCGTGAAAGGATACAGAGCAAGTGCCGGTTTCCTCTGCTGGTCCCGTTAATGTTGCATTGATTGGATTCCGCTCAGCACAGGGAGAATACTATGGCTGCTTATAGTTTCACTTGCTTATTCAAAGCTTCTCACCTCTCACACTCGCAAGGCAAAGAAGTGTTTCATCCCATGTTTATCCAGAAGTAACGGACTGTGGCTGATTTTGCAGAATGTTCTCACTGCTGTATAACACTACAGACAGCATTCAAATCTTATTTACACGTAGGTCTGAAAAAAAAAAGAAAAAGAAACAAAACCATTAGAAAGAACATGCATTTGTCCCCCTTTAATTGGGGCCTTAAGGCTTTTGGAGCGTCCTATTCCAGTAGATTGCAGTTATGGTCTTGGCCATATGGGCTAGCCCATCATCTTCATTATCAGTGCATCTGCTAGCTGTTTATAAGATAATTACTTAATTCATAACATGTCAAACATTTATAAAGAATGTTGTGAATGCTAAATTTGAAGAAGACAACCTCACAAAACATTCACATGTTGATGCTTTTTTCCCCTCTCTGTTAGTCAGTTTCATCTGATTTCCCCACATCTGTCAGAAGAGACATCTGCTAGATTTATACCTCCTTCTTTTGTGTGTGTGTGTGTGTTGTGTAATAACATATAATATGATATAATTAAAGTTTTGCCATGCCATAATGTATTTCACAAAAAAAAGAAAACAAACAAACACATGTGCAATACTAAGCAACCCCTTACTGCTTTCAGGGGATTTAAAAGTAGTTTAAGTTTAAGGTGCTGCTAATCATCAGCCCTTGATGAACTGATCATCAGCAGCTGTGAAGACCTTGTTTTCTGCTCTGAAGCATCCAGAGCAGAAAACACAATGCAAAGAATAGGACAGCAGCAGTGGTCTTAGAGGAGTGATTGCTGCTGAGCATCAGTGACGAAAAGGTTGCAAAACCATTTTCCAACAATTTGGTGTTCAGCTTTCTAAAGTAAGAAAGATAAATCATGAGCAGAAAGCTTTAAAGGTAGTTATCAATCTTACCGTGTGTGTCAGCACAACTGAAGTTCACTAAGCTGCATCTATAACAAACCACTCAACGTCTGAAAGAATGTCCTCTGGATAGATGAGGCTGAAGAGAGTTTTTTTTGTTCGTGATACACAGAGTCATAACAAACCACACACAACATAACAGCAGAAGCATCTCAAAGCCCACTGTGTAACGCAGTGATTGAGGGTTGATGATTCAGGGTTGTTTTGCAGTCACAGCACCTGGGCACTTCGTAGTCAGTCAGCCTGAACGTCCTCTGTCAACCAGTGTATTCTCAACCCAACCTTTGGTTGAAATTGGGTCGCAATGATCTGGAGCACTAGTGTGATAGATCAGACCTGCATCGATGCAGATGTAGGGTCTGAAAACAAGCTATAGGAAGTCCTATGGCTTGTTTTCACACATCTGGAGGCGTGACCAACAGCTGTTTTTCAAACTGCCTCTGCATGCAGCTGGTTCATGCTAGAACCAATCACAGCAGCCAAAAAGGCAACTTGTTCAGAGTGACAAAAGTTGACTGGAGAGTGTTGTAGAGAAGAGACTTTATTGTTAGAGCAGGTTTACCACATGCCTCATACTACTTAGAAATGAGATGGGCCTCCACAATCCTTAAGAGATTGTCACGGAAGTCCAAGTCTTTAATTAAGCGTTGATGCTAAAGCTGGTTTAAATGATCATCGTTAACCATCCAGACTACAACGTCACAGCTCTGCTGTCATTGCATTAAGCCCTCTCAGAAACGCTCTACAAAGATAGACTGATCTGATTGGCTTCCCAAGACTTTTGGGCATAATTAGTGAATGAGCTTGAAAGAAGGGGAGCTAGACAGACCTGCTGAGCAAATGTAAAGTTGCTGGCGGTACATCGAGATTTCTAAGCTACTGGAGCACACCAACAAATCTACATCGGAACGGTTAAAACAGAAAAGCAATCAAGGCTTTGGAATGGCCTAGTCAGCATAATGAAGATGCTGTGGTGGGACATTAAGAGAGCTGTGACTCAGTGAATGCCCAAACTGCTCAATAAGCTGAAGTAAGTCATGTTTATTCACAATGAAACTGATGGAATCGTAGAGGAAATAACTTTAATTTCTGCCAAAGGTACATCTACAAGCGAATTGTGAACTATTACATAGCATTCCTTTCATTATTATTTATTTATTATTTAATTTGTGGGCCTATTAAATAATGATACACTGATTGTTGTAGGAAATAGTAGCAGGCAAATACAATCTTGGATGAACAACCACGTGCAACTTTTTTTCAGATGATTTTAATATATTTTGTACAAAAACATAAACAGAGATCAAAACATAGATTTCTTTGACCTGAACTTTGAAAAGCCTTTACAACTACACAACCATTAGCACATTCAAGTTGACTTGAAAACCAGCCTCTTCTTTCTCACCATCATTCCTCCCTGGATGATGTTTTCAGGAAGTGTAAGAACCTGGTATCTGATTTTCAGATCTACTGCTCAGCTCCCCAGTCTAGTCTGGCAAGTGGAACATACTGGAACAGCAGCACTCACTTCAGGCTTCGGGGGAGAAGGAGTAGATGGACACTGAGGTGGGACTGCAGCAGATGATTTATGGATTTATTCATTTAACTTTAGATTTATTCATTTGGCAACTTTTTTAAGTATTAAAATGACTTAAACGCTCAAAAGATGGGAGGGAGGCAAAGAGAGGCCTTGACTACATACAGTGTTCTAACCAAAAGCCCTTTCCTTTTATCGTGACTGCACCAATTCACAACAAAAGCCAATATGAACACTTTTTAGAGGAAATAGACATGTTAAAAGCAGTTCCTTTTGAATATGGTATAATTTGATCCACTCCAATTATATTTAGTTTATTCCAGCTTGAATAAACAGTCATTTCTATACACCCTTGTTCAAAATACCAACTCCTATAAAGTTTTCTAGCATTAGATGGCATTTTCTCTTCAGTTTGAGTCAGTTCTCTTTGAAGAACATTGGGGGGGAGGCAGGTGATAATGGAGAGAAAAATCCCTCTTTTAACAGCATGAGACCCACAAAAGACGCAGACTCAGGAAGGTTGGTGAGGCGCCTCGACTGCTTGGGGGTGTGAGAGTACTGGACACGGGCGCCAGCAAACACCAAACATTAGGTGAAAATGACCTGATATGGGAAAGAAGGTTAATGACACTGATAATGGTATATACCTGCAAGGAGTATAAAGAGATCATTGTGAGGAAAGTCCCCAGTGCATCATGGGTCACAAAGTCCCCCCAGCAGTCTCGGGGTCAAGCAGCATAGATAAAGAAATGGCATGGACTCACCAGAGCCATCTCACATTCCTCTGCTGCACATTTGAGACACAAGGCTTGTAATTTTGGTGCTAAATAGTTGTTTCATTCATATGGAACTAGAACTGCCCTGACACCTGCATTAGTTAAAAATTACACAATACAGTGCATTTGCAAGAGATAAGTAAAGTCTGTGTTTTGCTGTGGTTTACTAACATTAATCGCTGTATGTGTTGTCAAGGCAGACAGAGATGGCTGCTAATATTGCTTGAATGTGACAATAAAAATGCCAGTTAACAGTTTATTATCTTGACAGTGGCATGAGTGGTGTAAGGTTACGTTTATACTGACCTAAAATTTGAATAATTCAATGAGTCCATGTATATACTGAATTGGAAATGTCTGATCATGCTCTGCAGTCGGGATTTCAGAGACAAAACATGTTTACAAGAGAAAACCTAAAAATGGTCAAATAAAACAATCACTGAACTATCACAGCTGCAGCTGCCATATCACTGAATTATGGAGGTGTGCATTTGCACAGGATTAAAATTGCATTTGCTCAGTTAAGGGTAATCTGCGTTGGAATTTTTACTTTACAAATCACAAACATGGTAGCCTGATAGATCAGAGCCACACCTAGACAGATGTAGGGTCTGAAAATGAAAACGAGCCATTGGGCCCACCTCATCCAGGGAATGGCACCAATGGTTGCTTCAAAGTTGGTTAGCGTTACAACCAATCAGAGCAATGAACAAGGCGAGATATTCAGACCACTGCAAAAGAGTCAATGGTGGAGAGGTGTTTAATGGAGAAAGACAACAAAAATAGAATCCAAAGATTGAGCACACCAGTATCTTCAAAAAATGCAACTCTTCATTCTGTGCCAGCTAATGTTAGATAGATATGCATAATCAGGTTCAGATTAGTTCTTGAATAACGTCCTTTATCGTGAGAGTAAATTTACAAGATGTCTCTTGAGTGAGATCATGAGATGGACCTCATCCAACACAACCCCTTAGAGATTGTCATGGAAGTTCAAGTCTTTAATTAACTGTCATTGCCAAAGCCAATTCAAATGACCGCTGTTTACCACCCAGACTGCAACGTCACAGCTCTGTCATTATCACGTTGAGCCCTCTTAGATACACTACAAAGATAGACTGATCTGATTGGCTTCCCAAGAACTGTGGCCATAGTTAATGAGCTTCAACAGAGGTTAGCTGGATGGACGTGCTGAGCAAATTCAAATTTGCTAGCGGTACATCCAGATTTCTAGGAAAGAAACTGTGTATTTGCACTGGATTGATATCAAAGACATCTTCCAGACCGCAGGTCCACTGTCTTTTGCAAATAGAGCTTTGGAAGCTCATACTTTTGTGTGAATTCTTATGCAAATCATACACAGAACTAAGTACATTACATTAGTACTGGATGCCGAAGTAATGCCAGAGTAGCTTCATGGTGGGACAAAGGCCCAAATAACAACATTATAATTTCATGTTGGATTGAATTTAGAAGCAAACAATATATAATGTCACCCAGGCCTCAACATCTTTTCAGTACAACTTATGGCTTATGTTAATTTATGAAAAAGTCCTGGTAGAATAATTATTTACCCTTAGACGTTTTAAATTACCATTGCCTTTTTGCATCAGTGACTTGAAAACTTTCTGCTCACAAGAAGAAAAAAAAATGAGTAAGCTATTACATACACAGGCTACCATCTGTTTTGTGGGTACACTGAACTGCAGATGTTCAGAAATGACACAGACCCCGTTGACATTCTTTGTTGAACCAGCACTTTGCGCATTAGTGTGTGAATTAGTGCATGTTTGTGTAGCCTTGTGGATTTCTTGCTTGACAAGGTTTCAGGGTTAATTGCCTCATTATTAATGTCACTGAAGACATCACATCAGTGTAATATTTGTTTATTCTGCAAGCATACCTGAGTCTTTCCATTAAAACTGTATGTGATGCAGCTATTTTGATTATTGCATGAAGACTTGACTGCGTTAATCTCGCCCGTCCATGTTTGACACCAGTTACAAAGGCTACCCGTAGGGGTTGTGTCAACTGAAGTGCGAACAAAACTGTGCATGTATCAGCTACACATTACAGTGCGCTTGCAGCAGAGCAGACATCTTAAATTGTGCTTATAGCTCAGCATGGCAGTAACTTGCAGCAGCACAAAATAGTTGTTTGTCAGCAAATGCAGTTTTAGGTCACACATTTGATTCATTGCCAAAAAAAAAAAAGTGTCGACAGCTGGCTTTGCTTCTTGTACCAACAAATTAACCACCACAAGACTTGAAAAGGATGCAACATTTCTGTGCTAAAGTTTTCTTTTTCTTATTTTTAATCATCAAATTGAAAAAACTAACCAAAAAAAAAAACATGACAGCATGTCTTAGAATTAGAAAAATACAACTTGAAAATGAACAAAAGCATCAGCCTTTTCACCTTGGCGATGACAAATCTCCCACAGAGATTCTCTTCACTACAGACTCGACTGGATCTAATGTCTCCAGAGGGTTCATACCTGATGGTACTGAAGCAATTCAATCAATACCAGAGAGGCATCAATGTTTGATATCCAGCAATAAATTGTTTCTAAAAGTGGATCCAGAAGGTACTGAATCGTTAAGGGTACTCAGCACATTCTTTTTTTCTGTTTTTGCTTCTTTTTTGTGAAATAAAAAATGGCTTGGTTAACAAAGTTATAAGTTGTTCTTCTGAGGATGTATGCCTAATACTAATATAAGCAAAAATCTGATGTGTTTTTTTTTTTTTTTTTTGCACAATCAAACATATGAATAAATTTGTGGTAACTTCAGCATGACTGTACATTTGAAGGAAAATCCACAAATTTGAATAATTGTGTGATTATTCTAATCATCACGGACACGGTAGTTTTCCATGATTGTCCACTCACAGAATTATTTAGGCCTAACTGGCCGAGTTTTTCAATTGCTTACAACATTTCCATCCATTTGAATTCCATAGGTTTACCAAAAATAGTATAATAAACTTAATGTGATACATATTTGCCAGTCAAATGTAAAGGAAACGATGAGAGATATATGTTCATTTATGTATTTATCATTAATAAATCTAATTATTATTAAATTCTTGAGAACCAGTGTATGTATTCATTATATTTAATGGTTAAGTATAATGTAAAACAAATTAGATTTATTGATGATGAACACATAAATCTGTCATTATGTATTTAAAAACACACTGGGTTTAAATAAAGTTTAATTGCCTGTTCATGATAAATGTATGTAATTCAAACTGATAGAAATTTTGTGTGCAACTTAAATAGATCAATCTTAAAATTAGAACTAAAGAATTCTGAGTGCAGCTTTAAGAAAACTCCTGGCTGTAGGAAAACCCTTACGAGAACAAAGGCTCATTTATATCTTTTTTTTGAACAAGGTTTCTTTTACATTGAGCCAAAACAATCTTAAAGGAAACAAGGTGCATCCAGGATTCATGGTCCATGCAGAAATGGCTCACCCCAGGTGGCTACTGTAGCGCCAATATAGTTTCAATCAAATCTCCAGCAGACTATAAGAATAGTGTATTACTGTTCAGACAGCACCGTCAAAAGCCTTTTTAAAAGGATGAATCATGCTTTCCTCCAAACATTTCTCGCTGGAAAACTAAAAGTGGTCATTGACTGGCTCTGCCAGCCAGCCAGGACATACAATATAGAGGTTTCATCCCTGTGAGAATTACATCTGTGGAAAGACAAGTGTTGATGTGTCTTGTCAGTGATTCCATCTCTCTCTAAATCCAGGATGTGACAAACTAAAATAATTCCGTGCTTCAGATGCAGCAGTGTGATGTTATTGTGCGGCTTACTGAGATAAATGATGCATGGACTTGTGGCGCTACATTCCTTAGACATGCTGCCCTGATGGGAATGTGTGCTGCGCTCAGACAAAAATGAGTTCTCAAATCGAGCATCAAACGTGCACTAAACTTGGCACTTTAGATTCCTGGCAGGAGTGGCAGTAATTCATTTGGAATTAGTTGGAGAGGAAGCAGATAGCTATAGAAAGAGAACAGCTGAGAGAGGGGCGAAAAAAAAGCACCACCTAGTAAGAGTTACATTATCGTCTGATTGGCACAGTCTCGGCTTTGACATATTTTCATTTGAAGTAACTGATCAGTCCCCCCATGCCATTTTAGATCCAGTTCTTCTCATCTGTTGTTTGGTGGCAGCTGCTCGTGCAAGTTGGGATTTTATATATAAAAAATGTATAGTTTTCACTCTGACGATTCCAATTCTTTGTCTGTATTCCAAGTGAGCAGGTTTCCAATGAAACCTGGTCCAGTCTTATGTTTTTTTTGTTTGTTTGTTTTTTATTTATTTTTTGTAGTGGTTGCCTTGTTTACTGGAGGACTTTTAGCCCATTCTTCTTTACAACATTACTTTAGTACATTGGTGTTTTGGGGCGTTTACTCAAGCATTGTTCTCTTAATGTCCCATGACAGCATTTCAGCTGGGATGAGGTCTGGATGTTACCTAGGAAATTCCACAACCTTAATTATTTTATTTTTTAAACTGTGTGACATAGATTGTTGACCTGTTACATGACCTAATTTTGACCAAGCTTTAGCTGATAGGTGGCCTAACATATGCATCTAGAATACTCTGGTATCAGTTACTGCAGTAAATTGGGATTTTGATATGTTTTGTGGATTTGGCAGTTTTTAGTCATGTGACTCTTGTCTTCCTATGACTCTGTCCATTTCAGATGCGGTGTGCTTTACTTCCTGTTTAACCCTGATGTTTTGTACCTGTGTCTTGTCAGCCCCAGGCTCTATATATTTGTCTTGATTCTTGTTGGTCTGTACTTTCATGGATTAGTGGCTCTGTTTAGTCTTGGTTGCTGCTTTGTCTGCTCCTCTGTTCTGTCTTTTTGGAGTTCTTCACCAGGATATAATAAAAGGCTTCTGTTTGAAACCTGCTGCCTCCTGGTCTCCAGCATTTGGGTCATCACCATGCCTCCAGGAATCTTTTGGTTTTTTCAGATGCAATTTTGTAAACCCCATCCGCGCACAGTCGCTTCTTTTTTGTTAGAACAGGCTTTCTCCAGGCAAGTCTACCAAACAAATGGTTCTTCTTTAGTACTTTTTTTAAATTTTGCTATGGTGCACTTTAACATACTTAGTGACGCATGTAGTTTCTGAGATGTAGCTACTGGTTGTCTATGACCAACACACGGTATAACCTTGGAGTCAGTTTTCGAGGATCTTCATTTCTAAGAAGATTGGCATCTGTCCTGAATGCTTTTCAAAACCATCTTTCCGATACCAATGCTGATAAAAAGTGGCTACGCATGATGAGCATGTCACAGTTTTACTAGTGAAAAATATCTTCATAATGCTTATGTTAGCTAGCTTGTTCAGTCCAACATCTGTCACTGTATCTCTACCTGCCAAACCAAAACATGAAGTCACAAAGCAGTATTGCAGATTGTTTTTAAAATTCTACAATTAAATGGCATTAGTCCATAAATATAAATAGTTGCCAATACCCTTAATTTTTAAGAATCCTTCAGTACTTTCAATGTTGGTATCAGTATCAGAACAACTATATTCTAGTGAGTAATGTTATGTAATGTAGAACTTTGTATTCTATATTGTTTGGAAATGGTTCTTTGACTAAAACAAGCGTCACTGCTCTCAGGATCTATACCTGCTTATAGGACCATAGCTGTTAAGGCTCACACTCCTTCTCGTTCGTTGCCCTCATCACCAGAACATTGATTGGCCTTGTCCTCTCTTCACATGAGGAGATCTCAGTCAAGACTGTTCTTCATGTGGTTCCTCAGTGAAGAATACCTTCTGTCATAGATGCCTTTATTCTTTAACTTACTAACTTGAGCTTAAATCGTCTCTTAGCTGTACTGACTTGTAATTTGCTACGTTACTGTGGCTTCAGTGTATTCCTCTGTTATATGTCACTTTGGATTTAAGTGTCTACTAAATGTAACGTAAATGTTATGACTCTTTCCAGACTGATGCTCAACAACAATTGCTTCTCTAAGACCACTGCTTATGCCTTTCCCTCTTGGCATTGCTACATATTTTGATGCGCCATATCTGCACACCTGTTGATAATCAATTCATCAAGGGCTGATTATTAGTAGCACCTGGATGGAACACACATTCATAAACCAATCCCAAATAAGTTTTCAATTTTGGAATTTATAGCACCCCCTGCTGGTGTGCTGGTTGCAGTAGATTTTACAAAGGCGACCATTCTGTATGAGAATGTTTTTAATCGGGCAGGGACAGAGGGAACCTTAGGAAAACTTATGTTGTCGACTGAGCAGGTTAACTAAATACAATAAATAAATAAATCACGTTTGCACAAATATGCATAATACATCCTTGGACTTCTGCAGCACCTGCCAACTGTGTTTCCAACCAATATAAGGTTGTGTGAAGATACAAGTGAATGTGTATTTACAGACTTTTCAATGTGGCTCATTTTCTTTAGGCTCTTTATCGAGTGAAAGCACCCCAGATGTACTCAGAGGTCGCAAACCTGGATGGATCTGAGAGCTCAATAATAGTTAATCAAATGTTCTGTTATAATACAATTGAAACAGATATTTTATAATGATAAAAGCTATTGTTTCTCTTTGAATCCTATGGAAGCAGAGAGGGGGCACTTAGTATTTCCCTCATGACCCTAATACAAAGATAACACCTAGATACTTAAAAAAAAGTATAGATACTTTAAAAAGACATGATTAAAAGAAGGGGGGCGAACTTGACTGTAAGAAAGTGACGTCTCTTTCATGACTTAGCTTTAATTTGAATATTATCATGTTCAAGTAATAAAAACCTGCTTTCTGGATAAACAGAGAAGTGCATCTGCTGCATAAATTGATTTTTTCCCAGCAAAATCCTCTTCAAACTTTGAAGAGGAAAAGAAGTCAATCAGTACGACGAAGCCACACTCACTTCATCAATACTATTAAGAGGAGAAAGCAGCAGAACTTCTAGCTATTACTCATTTCTTTCTGGCCTGTTGCCATCCAGCATTTCTTTCTTTTCTTTTTTTCAGTTCCATTACTTACAGTGGGCCACAGAGCAGTATGCAGCACACTGACATTATTGCACTACGGGTTTCTTGAGTATGGGTGAGAGCAACATTAGAATGATTCATCTCCTGCTCTCTCTGTCAATGACGAATGGCCGACAAAGCATTTCCTTTAAGAGCCCTCAGCACTATAAAGGGAAGTTTGATCGTGGGCAAGCAACCACATTAGGCCGTTACGTTATGGCTCTGTGCTTTTGACCTCGAAAAACACACAAACTTTAAACTTCTTCACAATGCTTTAAATAAAATCATGAAACCAAAAAAAAACAATGTTTTTCCTAATCCTTCATGATTGAACAACCCTTTCTTTTGGGACATTTTTTATCAGTGAATATTATGTTTGGAAGTTTGAGTATTTGGGCCTCAGTAAACAAACTATTTTCTCACTGCTCTTCAAAAATATTCCACTTACAGCTCTCATTTTCACAAAAAAAACAAAACAAAACCTTGTCTTGCATCGCAAAAATGTTGGCGTCATTTTTCCATCGACTGGTTTGTCCTACATGCAGAAAGACTTTTCTTGAGGCTCATTTGGCATCGTGCCATAGACAGGAATTATACTGAAATACAAAACAGAAAGCAAGCCTAAGAAAGCAGTTTCATTTAGATGAGATAAAAAACAAAAAGCATTTGGAGGGAAATGAGAGTATTGTGTCTGCATATCCGTTTTATTGGACAAATGACTTTGCAGACTATGACAACAGAACCATTTGATTGCCAACATGCAGCATGAATAGTTAATGCACTACTGGGATGGGTGTTGATTTTCCAGCTCACATTTCTGACTATTTGCTCAGAGACATTCTCTTTTTTAAATAGCTGTAAAGGATGAACTGTCATTATGTAATCACTGCATGCTTCTGCCTGGGATCCTGAGGGCTGCCTCCAAGTATTTTATTTTGTTCTCTCTTTTTTAAAAGTCTTGGTTTGATGGGTATAGCTTTTGGTCTCACTCAGTGTTTCGCCTTCTATTGGGAAGCTGCCATTTATTAACCCGAGTGCTTCTTGTATCACTTTTCCCCCACCAGATTTACATTCTGAGCTTCGGGCATTTCATTTACACTTTTGTACTCAGCAAAACCCACAGAACAAAGTGCTTAGATATTCAACATTGTTCTATGAAAGAGAGCGTTCTAGAGAATATAGAGAAATAATATTCATAGGCAATGTTGGGGTTGGCGTAAAACATTTCTACAGTGTGAAACGTGTGTTTTCACAAGTCCTCCATTTTTCAGTGGAACCACGACTCCACTTGAGAGGCTGCTGCATTTACAGCTCTGGAAATATGAACTCTTAACTCAAAAGCCATGTAGTGTCCTGACGGAGCGTAAAGGCGAGTCACGTCAGGTAGTTGTCAGTGTCACAGTGCAAAGAGAAACCCTGATGTGTGGCACTGATAAAGCATTAGTGTTCTCCATGCCTGCCAAACCCGCTCACCCTTTGCGCGCATCGGTGGGATGTTAATTGGACCATGCCGATGCTCTATGAGAGGGAAAGTGAGAAGGAGGGGGGGGTGATGGACTGGACTTCCATACTGATTTGCAGATCTGTGGAGGATGGGGGGCGAGCTATGATAAGTTGTCTGCTGAAGTTAAGGCGACAAATGGAATTTTAATACCACTGGAAATATTTCAGCAAAAGAAGAAATCCAGCAGTTTTATAAACAAGCAAAAGCTCAAAAGCTGACCTAAATATGCTGAAATTTAGATTTCATTCCTACAGGCCAGCCAGAGGGTTTACATGTAGAATTGAATCTATCAGGATCAGTGCATTTCAGCATTTTCCTTATTAGGCAGGATCATATGGCTTTGTCTTTGGATGCGTTTGCGTCCTATATAAAATAAATGCTATTTCATTCATGCAGACTCGACCCCATTACCACCACCGCTGTTTGTGTTCCACTAAGTTGCGTCGTGTCTAATCAGATTGTGATTTCCAGAATTCTGATTGAACCATTAACTTTGCGATGCCTTAGCACTCAATCACTGAATAGGCTTTACGGGTGCTGTTTCCAGACTGTCAGATCACGTTCCAAAGAGTTGAATTGCTCCCCATGTATTAGACGGCAGAAACAAGTCAGCAGCCCTGTGCCAGAAGCCTAATTCTAAAAGTCCCAATGAAATCATCTGCAGTTTTTCTCTGGTTTTATATAGGCCACATTCAACTGTATGAAGCCCAACCACAAAGTCTTTGGAAGTTATTTCCTTCCCCAATTATTTTTTAGAATTTTGTCATTTCCTGGTTTTCATCAAGTTTCGTCTTGTGCTCAGGGATATGTTCCGATTCCCTGTGAATTGTGAATTCTTTAACCAAAATTTAGCTAATGTTTTATCCTGATGTAGATTTCTAGGTGGGACCATTTATCAGGCCAATTATTATTTATCACTAATTATAATCAGCTGATGCGTGAGAATATCTATCTGAGTAAAGGTACGATAAGTGATTCTATGATTTATGTACAACCCTCCCTCTGTAAACTTGAAACAAGAATGGGGGCAGCCTGCAGCCCAAACCCTAAAAAGCATTGCTCCAGCCAGTCACTGATGGGGGAGGTCTCTTGCTCATGATAGGGCATGTTTTCCGAGCCAGGAGATGGAGGATCCAGCTCTGTCTTTTGTTTATCTTTTGTTGAAACATCACATTTCATCCAGAAATGACGTATCCTATCTTTAACATGCCCTGAAATTTTAAAATCTCATACATTATTCAAGTAAAACAAACCATCATTTATCCTTTTTCAAAAAATGCAAAAAAAAAAAAAATGGTCCCATCATATCAGTCCTATGTAATCAGCATCAAAAAGCAGTCAGCTACCCCGATTTTGAAAAAAAAAGAAAAAAAAAAAGGTTTTAGTCGTAGAAAAACTCCTATCAGTCCACCTCCAGTGTGGATTTTCAGAGCAGCACAGTGGCGGAAATTTACCACCTGTTTGAATCAAATAAATCTTTTTAATGAATCTTGCAATACATTTAAATTTGATCATGTGGCCAGCCATAAGCATTCACTTTGTTCTCATGAAGTAGTCTGTCAATGATGGTCATTTCCACAGTTATAGGACAGATTTCCCCCTGGAAGTCAAAGTTAAATGCAGAAGAACCACACTAATTCTATGTATCAAAGAGGGAAATAATGAACATTTTCTCATATTCTTTTAGTAATTTGAGTAGGTGCTGTTATTTTTAGTACAGTCTCATGTAACTTTACATAGAACACCAAACAATCATGGAAATATCAATGAGAATGATAAAATAAAATATAGTTTGTGTCATATCAGAATCAGTTATTGGATGGCACAGAAGTGCAGTGGTTAGAATTGTCACTTCTCAGCAATGAGGTTCTGGGTCTTTGTTTGCATGTTCTCCATGAGTCTGCGCGGGTTTTTCTCTGGGCGCTCCGGTATCCTCCACGGCTCAAAAACACGACTCAGGGGTTCACATGTGGCAGTTTGCAGTGGCTCGGAGCTTTCCAAGTACATAATTAGCAATTTTTTTGTGTATGTGTAACACACGTATAGTTTTTTTTCCCCGTATGCCCCATGACACACCAGCAACCTAACACGTGTCAATGAATGGATTGTTTTAGCACTCAGGGATGTCAGAGAATTTCCCAAACACCACTGACTCAATAGATTATTGAAGTCATTAGACTTCACAAATCAAATTTGCAACACTAATAAATATGCCATCAGACATCTAAAGACATTATCGTAAACTCTTGTAACTACTGGGAATTTCTGTTGTCTTCTGACACTTTCAGGGACCACAAGTCTTTGATTAATCAAGAAATGAATCTTTTGATCCATGAATATGAGTGTAGCATTTTGTAGCAGTGATTGGAGGGAAGCGTTACTCAATTCTGTCTGGAGAAAGTCCAAAATGGCAGCTGCACTGAACGCTGTCAACTAAACATAAGTTAGTATCGTGGATTGTGGGATGGTTTCAGTGACGAAGCTGGCTCACAGATCTTTGGGGGATATCGCAACAAAGGTCACAAAGAGATCCAAGAAAGTTTTTATGGAAGACAGAATTGAGTAAAGAATCAAATGAGAGTAAATATTGGGCAGTGTCATAAAAGCAACTTAAGCACTGTAGGGGGACTTTACGAGTTTTGAAAGTTGCTTTTAAAAATGGGAGAAATCCAAATAATATGCAGACAAACAGCAAATGTGCCACATAAGTCTCAGATTGCTCGTATCGGGCTGAAAGTAAAGCACCGTGTTGGAATCAGTCTGAAACACAAGACAGTAAAAACACTATAAAAGGGAAGACAAAGCTGACTGTACTGCTTACACTTCACTTCACTAATCTTTCTCCCATTGTCTCTGTTGTATGCGTGACCAGCTTGTTCTTTACTTTGACGATGAGGCTACATATTTGTCTGTTGCCGCTTCTAAAACCCCCCCATGAGTCTCTGTAGACTCTTGAAAAGCAGTGCAGCGAGCATCTGCGAAACCCCCAAATCTCTAGCACTTCATCCACTCATGTGGGAATCCACCTGGCAGCAAAAAAGGCAAGCTTATCTGTGTATGAAATGCTAATTTGAATAGCCTCAGCCCTACTTTGCGGATGAGAGCACAAAGGCTTTCTCCTTGTTGTAAAACCCACCTGCTCTGCGTGTTTTAGCATGTGTGAAACGGTGAATGCTGCCAAGCCCCAATAGCCTCAGCCTGAATTTAGACTTCCCAAACACGAGGAGAACTGAGTGCTGCAGGTGATATGAATATATTACCAACCTCAATCCACCTTGTGCCTTTGTCTTTTGTTGTGTTTGGCAGAGGCAGGCTTAAAACCCCAGCAGTACGACGTTCATTCAAGCAGTGCTGAAATGTGTAATGCACTGATTTGTGCATAGATTAACTAATTAATCAGTGATATAATAGTTAGCAAATTTTCAATTCCTTATGAATGTGGTCCATCAGTGACTTACTGCTTCGTAAATGTGATTACCTTCTCTGTGCTTTTATTTTACTGCATAAGGAGTTCACGTTCATTTTGTTTTTTTCTTAATAGACAAAGAAGGTTTGTTACCACTGAATATTTGTCAAAGCGTGTTGTGTTGCCTCTTTGTGTTAAATCCAAGCTTTCCTTTCATAATACACAGAGCGATGCTTAAAAGAGGTCTATATATGGCACATGGCTGTCTGGAATAAATTCACATGAAAAGAAACACATCCTGCTCTTTTTTTCAGTTTCCTCTTAAAGAAATTTAGAGATGTGTTTTGGTCGAAAAAAAAAAAAGTGCAAAAGCCCCCTTTTAACATCTTTACAGCTCGCTCCATAACAGCCAGCTTTAGGGGCAGAATCAGCGGCTCCACTCCACCGTTTAGTTTTAAATTATAAAAGCGCCAACCCAGTCTCTGGTTACATATTACATCCATGACAACAGTACGGAGTTTGAGATTTTTTTTTCTTTTTTGTCCCACATCAGATAAATTTTAATTACAGAATAAAGATGACAAATCAGATGTCTCATGGGTGATGTGCTTGATGACAGCGAGCCACTGGCTCTGCTGTTGGCTTTGACAGCTTTGCAACATGGCGCCGCACGGTTCAGGAGAAAATGGGCTTCAAAGGCTCTGTGGACAAATCTATGGGTCACATGACCGGATGGTTTATCCAGTATTTACAGTCAGTGGTTTTGATCTGGGTCTGATGATGTCACTGTACCCTGCAAATCTGAATTACTTACTGAAAGACATTTTTTCAGACTGAGGTTCATCCAGATATCAACGTTCGTTATCTGGCCCTCACTTCAGACATTTAATTATATATTCTCAATATCAGCCAGGGCTTTACTGTGAATGTGAACTTTGGATGTTGACTCTGTTATAACATGGGCTGAACTGGTTGCTAGGCAAATTAGTGATCCAGAACTGACATTAGGAGTAAGTGTGAACGTGTGTGGTTGTTTCCCAGTGTATCCCATCCTTTCACCTGAAGACAGCAGGGGTATGCTTTAGCAGACCCTCATGACCGTTAAGTTGGTATACATAACGGATGGACATGTGGAAGGATGTTTGAGATTCTGCTTACATTTAAACTGAAAACAAAAGACATCAGTTTCAAAAAAGGGCTTGAAATCAAACCCGTGTCCTTTCTGGAATAAACACAACATTTATTCACCTACAGAGATAACTGTCAGCCACTCACGCGGGGGACCACCATGGCTTACACTGATTGGACACTGCCTGAGGCCTGTATAAAAAAACTCAGCTTGAGACCCACTAACAGGCTGGAAACAAGTAGACAGAACAGTCTTGAACATGTATTTTTCATATGATGTCAAATGTCAAATCGTCTTTCTTGTTAGAAATATGCTGCTTCAAAATGTGGTCAAAGCAGGTCTTTATAAATCCTGGAGACAAAACTGATTGGGCTGAAAGGAGTAAAACCAACCTGTGTTTTTAAGTGTATCTCTTGGGTCTACTTTGATGATGTGAATGACGTTGTAACCAGGCACATGGCTATTTAACATACCATCACATATGCACACAACTGAAGAGGACTCAGACTGTATGGATAAGAATGATACGATTGTGAGCACAAATGAATAAATAAAACATATAACTAAATCTTAAAGTGGATTATGTATGCTTTATCAAAAGTCCTCCATCTCTACTTTATTTCAGAGGAAATGTATCCTTGTATTCCTTGCCTAGTTACATTTCAATTTTGACATATATGACAGGCTTGTGAAATAGCCTGTTAAGTAATGTTAAATGGGATTTCATGAGAAACCATCTTTGATGCATTTTTATATAGATATTAACATCAAGCAGAATCACTGAACCATTTTATTTTTATTTTTTCCACAATTGCTGCCATTTATTTCATTTCCTAAGGCAGGTTTGGAAAAAGCAGACATTGGGATGGGGGCTGCTTGAGAGTTTCCCGAGTTTCTGCAAAATGAGAAAATAACCTGTAAATCAACGATAACTCTAAATTACAGCTGAACACGTTGAGGTCCACCTACACTAATTACATACATTTACTCCACTTTAACAATGTACAAGCCACAGGAGTTTTGCGTTTTTGAATAGTTTTATTAAAATTAAGGCATAAAAACCTGGTTGATGTTGCAGGGGACTTTCACACTGACAGGCTGAACTCACATTAAAGTATAAATTTCTGTTTCAGTCTATGAAATCCCTTGTATGGAAATGAAATGACTGTCCAACACCCAGACATCATACAAAAGGCAAAGTTCTTATGGAATAAATATATAAAAGAAGAAAAGAAACAAAACAAAACAAACATTGTTAAGATCAGTTGATACCTGCCTAAATGTCACTAGAGTTTGGGACGGTGTTGTCCAGCTGCGCTGAGCTACATCACTCTGTCTATTTACCTTTATTGTCACATAATTTGTCGTCATAATTTGTTGAAGGAATTGTATATGAAATTATGAATAGATTACTTTTTAGAAGCTATTTTTTTTCTTTTATTTTTGGTCCATGTAAATACTTCCACTATGCATGTTTACCTTGTTTACTAGAAGTTTTCAAACATGATCAGGAAGGTTAGCTTGGTACGTTACCACGCTACCGTTCAGTTTTGCTCTGTGTTTACAGTTTTGTTTGCTTGAAGCTGTTTCACTAGTGTTTTGATTCTGATACCAGCTTTGGAATTAAAGATTCTGCCAAAACTAAGGGTATCAGCATCTGAAGGCATTGTACCATCCGTTACCACTCAACAGGATCCAGTTCTTCTAGGTTTCTCCAACGGCCAGCACAGGAAGTCATGCCATACTTCCTTGAAACTTCCTTTTGAGTCGAGTGTGGAAAGAGGAGGATGGGAGTTGTTTGACTGAGTTAGCTTTCTAGCAAAAGCATTATGCTGACAATGTGAAACATAGTCAAAGGGTTGGATGGAAGGTCTGCAACAGCCAGTTTGCTTTTTTGGGAGTTTGAAAAAGAAATTGACCTTCAAGAAAGTCAAGAAGCCACAGCGATGATGGGCAGTCGTACTAATAACCAGCCCCTGTTGGTTCTTGAAAATGCTTTACCTCTCGTTTGGAGTTGTGGTACAGTTGACTGGGTTGGACATACTCTACATCTCTGAAACTACTCTCCCCAAACTCCCAAAGCTTTATGATGAACATTAGGACAGCTGACATGACATCCGACTGCTATTTGATCTGTTCTCGTCAGATACCTTGGTAACACAACATCTCTACCTTCCACATAACAATGTTCTGATTAAAATAAGTAAAATATAGTAGTCTGTATGTGTGATTTATCATGATTTTTGCTACATTTTTTCTCTTGATGTGCACGTGAGTTTATGTAGTTAAGCTGTGCAAAACAGCAGATGCTAAAAACACACAAGAACAAAAACATGACTCTGCATACCTTGGAGTGACTCAGTCAGATTGAAGGATTGTAAGTCATTGGGTCCATCCATCTGTAAACTGGACATGACTCTAGATTTGTAACTAGTTATCAGAGGTGTCATTTTTGGCATCTCATGGATCTAAAGGTTCAATAGACCCATTTTCTCTAAATAGCACTATCTTCCCTTGGTTGATAACTCACCACTGTAAAAAAAAAATCAATTTAATTATTTGCCTGTTTTCTTTTCCACTTCAAAGCTACCAACATCCCTGCCTTGCCCTACAAGCTCTTAAGAAATTAGATAATTATTCAGACATTATTTATTCACTGTTTCTTGTCACTATTTTGTATTAACATTGATTTTATGTCCTGCTTTGACTGTTTCTCAGAAAAGCAATTTGCACATTTTGCCTTAAAATGTGTTAACTCATTAAAAAAAAGTGAATTGCTGAGAGCATTAGCACCTTTATCAACAATGATAACTGCCATTTGAGTTGCATTCCTCCATCCAGGCAGAGCTCTCCCTTCTGTATCATCTTCACGATCTTTCCTGGGAATGTTGAGCAGCAGCACCACTCACTGTGGAGACAGACAGGGATGATGCAAGTTGAAAAAGTGTGTTTTTTTTCTCCTTGCAGTGGCCAGCAGATGGGCGCTGTCTGCCCCATCCTGGCGCTCCTGCTGGATGATGAGATCTCAAGAATCCAGCCATTAAACACACAACAGATGGGGCTTTTTCTGTCTTCTACCAAGTTCTCATTAGGCACCCAAACAACATATAGTGGGATTGAGGATTGCGGTCATGTTTTCTAATTTGACATCAAGGAAAAAAAAACAAAATCAAAACAAAACAAAAAACAACAGTAACACCAACAACGACAACAAAAAAATCCTGTGCCGAAATAATTAAAACTGTTAAATTGGAACATAAACACACAGAGATGAAAACATCAGAAGCTTCCTGCACTAATTTTGTCATCCTTTTTGCTGTCAAGTTGCATGATTTGTGGTGGGTTGAAGTTATCAAAGCTGCAGGGTGAGTGCAGATGGCGTTTTGAGGCTAGTGTACTGGAAGGACAAGTTGCTGTTAACTTCGGGAGAGCTAGAGGGAGGAGATGACTGACACCGATGTCCTCACATGACTCGGTGGGAGTCATTACTGCAATGGGTCTAATTACCTTCATGCTTAATCTGTGATTAAAAACCTGCTGCTTATTTTTGTTTCAAAATGACTCACTAGTGTGAGAAAACAACTGAAATGCAACGTTAGAGCATTTGCTATTTACCTCTCTTTATTGGCATGTGTAGTAGAAGGTAAGAAAACAGATTATGTATATATATATATATATATATATTATCACAACCTGCCTCTAAGGTTGTGACAAAAGAGAAGGAAAAGGACACAAGGACATTACTTATGAATGTTTATTTTTAAACAAAACTGTAAAATAAGCAGTTTAATGGAAAAATGGAGAAAATAAAACCTATCAAAAAGAAAAAAGAAAAATGTGATAAACAACTAGTGTAATGAGGGGATACATTTGTTAGTCTTCTCAGTTGAAAGTA
>JBAMYA010035178.1:0-15695 GCA_037176975.1 Arrhamphus sclerolepis | reverse complement strand
AGGGTCAAAATATTGTTTAAGTTTAGTAACTGCAGAGTTGAAATAATCTATCGTGGCCAACTACCCTAATTTCTTCCCTTGTTGATGTCGGTTTTTCAGTAAAAGCGAGTTGTTCCAAGGTGTTATAAGCAGCTCTGCAGTCATCTTGGTTGTTGCTTAGGCCACTGCTTTACACTGCAGGGTTCAAATGACCCAACTACAACTTAACACCTATATGACACGGATCAGATAAGACCAGTAGATGTGCATCATGGATTTTGATATTCTCAGATCAGTTGTCGGCACTATTCATAAATGGAAATAAATCCGATATGAATTGGATACGTTTATATTCATCTGCTGCCAAAGTGGACAGGTTTTATTTCCCGTTAATGTGTCCTTGTAAATGTGACCGTGGCAAGCAGCTGGCAAGTGACATAAACGTATGCTAAGAGGCTCTTCTCTTTCTTTTCCTCTTTAAAATATGCCTAATCCTTTGCTTTCCTTCAAGAATACTTTTAAAAGCAATGACGTACATAATATGCTCTGTTGTGTCTATAACAACTGCAAGAATTACAAGGCAGACTCAGACCCAGGGCTTTCTCTGAACCCAGAGACAACACAGTCCATACTGTGGACGTCTGAGGAGGCTTGTCAATACGTACCAGTGTAAATGAGCTATCAGTGGTTGCTTTTAAAAGATGAAGTAAACAAATCATTAAAATAAATAATACATTTGGATAGAGACAGTAAGTCAGAATTGTCCATCAAGAATTTCAGCATTATGCAGTCTTAGATGCTCCTCTGTGAGTCATCACATAAATCCCACCTCACCCTATTGCATCCATATTGTACTGGTGAAAATGGTTGAGAATGGCAGGAGTACCAAACCCAATTGGGGAAAGAACTTTTGCAAAGTGAATGGGTAATGCATAACCAGGCTAAATCTGTGTCTCAACTGGTCTTAAATGCCTTGTTCTGATTACATTTTGTCATCCTATATATAGGTTTTTTATATCTGTTGCCTGCTGGTCCTCAGCACTGTGATGGTTATTTGATCACTTTGTCTTTTCACGGGTGCTTTCCTGACATTAACACCATGCCATGACCTGAGAAGTCATAGAGAACTAAAAGGAAGAAGCAAACCCTGTGCATCTATTCATAGACCAAGTAAATAGGAAATCACAACAAACAACAGGTGGCATAATAATGTGCACTCTGTAACATGAACAGGCAGAGCTTCCTACCTGCATGCAAATGAGTTTCAGTGAAATTCAGCAAATGTAGAATATCATCTTGTTGGGTTATAACAGATGAATAAACTCATACATGAATACTTCATGTGAGCTGAGTTGATGCATGATACAGATTTTTAAAAGCAATAGTTAAAGCAAGAGCTGAAAATGGTTCTTTCTAATTATGAGTGGAAAATATCAGTACTTGTCATACAGAATATGTTTGCGAGCTCTACTTGGTTTAGCTACCTTTTCATGACATATGTTCAGGAAACATTCTTCAGCAGGTTGCACATCATGATATCACAGTGAGCTTCAGCTGTGAAACCCAAAGCACAAATTCTCCAGGGACTCATTCCTTGGAGTAAAATAAGATTAATCAAACTCAGTATGACTCAGCACAGCAGATGATACACAACATTGTGAGTGTATTATCATGTGGTAATGTGTTAGGGGAAAAGTATGGGATTAAGAATTAAGCAATATGTCTTTAAAAAAAATCCTTTTCAGCAACTTTGTTAGAATATTTACAGAAAAAGAAAATTATTTTACGTGGCTCCGAAGTAGTGCTCAGGAACTCATGTAGTACAGTATGTTTCACACATCTAGACATAATAAAGAATCATGGGGTCTTAAAGTTGGTGAAGCACAACCTTTGCTCGAACAACAATGTATAAGATGCTACATGACGTTTTGACATTGAAGTACCGAATGTTTCTCTGTATGTCATCAGTCCCTGACATCGCTCCGGAGGAATTTTCCCTCACTGCTTTTTAAAACTTTCTTTTAAGGTATTCATTTGTGCATAGCTTTCAGCTTTCATGTCTCACCACAGATCATTAGGAACTCACATTAGACTTTAAAACACTGAAAACTAGTGTTCATGGTCCATTCAACATCTGCAAGGTGCCCATGACCTGTGGCTACAAAACCAGCCCAAATGATCCTTTCCCCAACACCACCACCACCACCACCACTGCCTCTGACAGTTTGTGACAGGTGTTTACCCTGACATACTGTGTTTGGTTTTAACCAGATATTGCATAATGACCAAAGAGGTCTAATAGGGCTCATAGTTCCCACTTACCCAATTAAGTTTATTTATTGCCCCCTAGAGTGACCACAAAACACACCAAACACAGAACGCTCTTGATACTAGTTTTTTCTGTTAAGGGCTACTATAACATCATATTATTGCAACAATGCAGTGTTTTGTTTTTCTTCCCTTGCTCTTATTTTCACATGATTCTACTATTATACTGGATTTTACATTGGATTTACACACTGAAACTTAAACATTAAGAAACAAAAAAGATCTAATTATGTTGGACAATATACAGACATTTAACAAACATGAGTTTCTGGTCACCGAACAAAAAAGCAGTGTAGTTACTGGTATTCTGATTCATCTGAAGTTGGAATTAGCCTTTGTCCTGAAATATCAATTTATTAGCGTTCTGCAAAAACTATACTTCACCTAATATTTGCATGAAGTTAAGTTTGAGAATAATTTGAGTTTTAGATACATTTTCTCACCCTCTCAAGAGGGCAATTTAATAGGGACATTTAGTCATTTTAGTGTTATGTATTCATGTCAAAGAACAAACATATAAAAAATTTCCAGAGATAAGTGGCTTAAGATAATAGACTGATTCTTTACTTCAAATTGAAACTCTGACTTCTGTCGTAAAACGTACATACGTAAAAGTACAGTATGTAGGTTAGAAACATTTTTCAGTCTCAGAAAGATGACAAACTGAAACTTAAAGAAATTAGAACCATTCCTTCAGCAGAAAATGATCCCTCTTTTTGTCTTCATAAAGGTTGTTTCATGTCTTTCAGATGCTGCAAATCAGAGGGATCCTGACCCAGACAGCGAGGGTCTGTTCACCCTCCATCAGCGACGTGGTGCTATAAAACAAGCCAAAGTTCATGTCGTCAAATGTCATGAGTTTTCTGCCACTTTCTTCCCACAGCCAACCTTCTGCTCCGTCTGCAAAGAGTTTGTCTGGTGCGTGACCATCAGGGGTATAACATTAGTCTTTTCCCATATATTAGTCATTTGACATGTTTTTCTCCACTGCAGGGGTCTTAACAAGCAGGGTTACCAATGCAGACGTGAGTGTCAGTTTATTTTTCCATTATCATACTAAAAAAAAAAAAAAATTGAGGTTTCACTGAAGCATCTGTGTCCATCTCCAGTTTCTGACTTCTTTTCTTTATTTTTTAGAGTGCAACGCAGCTATCCATAAAAAATGCATAGACAAAGTTATTGCCAAGTGCACTGGTTCGGCCGTAAATAGCAAAGAAACGATGGCAAGTATCTGTGTCGCCCTGTTTTCACAATATTTTTGTCTTCCAGTGAAACATAAAGGTTGCTGACATGTCATGTCTGAAGTTGTGGTTATAATGCTTATCAATGAAACCATCATCTTTTTATAGGGATCTTTTTACGCTAGTCATTACAGCCTTGTCTTGCTTACTGCTTTTATCTTTGTGCCATTGTTTCAGTTCTTGTTCATCTCATTTTCTGCTGAGTTCACATGCATAAAGGGGACATATACTCATTTTCAAAATTTGACACTATAAAAAGATGACACAGTTCCTCGAGGCATTAAGAAAAAGCATGTGACAAAACCAAGAGGAAGTAGTAAAAAAAATAACTTTATTCAGTCCTTTGTTTCATAATATGTCAAAAAGACATGGGATGCAAGAAGGGTTGCATTTGACAGTCTATGACTGTCTGCTTACGTCTTACTTAGACCTTTGAGACAATGCATGTGATGTTTTCTCCTCTCTGCGGGGGGCAGGGGTATCAGGAGGTAGAGGATGGGTACACAACACAACTGGACACAACAATACCACTACACAACTGCAATAATAATGTGCAATACCACTTTTGCTGGACTTCCTTGTTGACTATTGTCTTTTTTTGTGCATATCCTTATATGTATATATGGATGTATGTATAATTGTATACTATTTTTCGTATTTTAATGGTGCTGCTGGAATCTTAAATTCCCTGAAGGAACTTCCCAAAGGGATCAATGAAGTTCTATCTTTCTTTCTTTTGCAGATCCACAAGGAGCGCTTCAAGATTGACATGCCCCACAGGTTTAAAGTCTACAACTATAAAAGTCCCACGTTCTGTGAACACTGTGGGACTCTGCTGTGGGGGCTTGCCAGGCAGGGCCTCAAGTGTGAGGGTGAGAGTCTGGACTTTTACTGTCTCAGTGATCTTCTGTCCATTAACACGAACACATACTTAAATGATCTAGTGGTTTAGCTGTAGATGGTGTTTTAAAAAAAAAAAGAAAAGGAGGGAACCAACCTATCAGCAATGAAATCTCTTTAAAAGATTGGTATGATGGTATGCTGGTTTGCTCCTAAGGCTGCAGTAAAAGTCTAAATATATACAATGAATATTTAAAATTAAAACCACACGTGATTTAGTTTACACTGTAGCTCTGCTGTGCTATGTTTCACCTAGCTGTGTATCTAGGACACAGATGTTTGTCATGTTTACACTATATTCAGGGTAGCGCCAGCCCGTTTTATTCTGATTAAATAGGTTAATAGGTACGCCTAAATAAGCATGTAGCAATTACAGTTCATAGAAAATAGCATGCAGGTTTGAAGCTCTAACTACGCCGACACCTACAGGTTTTATTTCATTTACAGCACTTCTGTATGCTTATGATTTTCACAATGATTTTTGATGTTTAATCGCAGTCTCCATGTTTTAAGATGAAATACATGATGCTGAGATTAAATGTTACTGTCTGAGAATAACTACATACATATGCTGGTGTAGACTCTCCATCATCCAGGTCATCAAAGCTGCCAAAGCTTTGAATGAAGGCAACTGGACTTCTTTTTCTTCGCTCGTGAAACATCTTCAAGAACTAAGAAAAAGAAACAGATTCAAACATTTGATAGTCAACTATCTACATAATTATGCTGGGTTAGTTTTTGGATAAAACATTTAAGTATTCAAATACTAACTTGGGTTTACATCTGCAAAGACACCTTGAGGTGTTAACATATTATAAATTCTGAATTTTAAAAAGTTTCTGATAAAACAGTCTCTGTTTTGGAGAATAAGAAGATAACATCTGGATAGCCCCGGTTTAAAAGGGAAAACGTTCCATACAACAACATACAGATATCAGTGGGTTTTTAAATGCTTTATGTAACATAAGAGGCTTACTTTCCCAGCCCATAAAGATAATTTATCCCCTGAATCTCAAACATTCACAAAAGCATTGCTTTCACCACAGAGCTATTAGTCCACAACAAGTGCATGATATACTCCCAACAGCTGAGAGAACAGCAAATATTTCAACATTTCCTGTCATGAATATTCACAAATTCTTTGCAAGAGTTAGCTGACTGTCCAGAAACACTTTGCAGCTGCCACAGCAGGTGTGAAGGCGCGAGCTCCATGTGAACAAGCTGCATAAGCACAAGCTGTCACACTATCAGAGCCTTTTTGGTAACAACTGCTGCAAAACAACACAGAGTAAAAGCTTTCACACATGCATTTGCTAAATTAGAGTATTTTTTCCTGCACATGTACAGTGTGATATACTTTTTTTTTTAAATAATGTGTGGAATTATGTGGAGATACAATTACAAAGCTGTCCATTAAGAGCAAAGTAAAATAAGGCACATAATCAGCAGAATTTGCAACATCATATAATCCTCTACTCTGAACTGTGTGGATGCTGAATGTCTCATTAGTTTGATTTGTCATTACTGCGAACAGTAGCTTATATTATATTAAATGTGCACTACTTTGAGTTAGAGCTGGCTGATGTGATCTCAAATCAATATCACAATTAACTGAATGTTACCTCAAATACAATTAATGATTCTTTTTGTCTTGTTTTATTTTTTTTTTTTTTTGCCTTCATAGATCAATGACAAGCCTTTTGCTGATAACATATTCAATTTTAAGCTGCAATATTTGATAAATAAAAGTGTACACATCTTTGATTTAAAAATTAGTGAAACAATGCACACAGTTTAACTACATATAGTCATTCAATGAAAATGTCAAAGACGAGACAAAAATGACATGAAGAATATTACATTGATTATTTAGTTCTCTTAATTTCCTGGGCCTACTTTGAATTTCATATGACATGAAATTAAATTTATGTTGTTTTTCTCTAGAATGTGGCATGAATGTTCATCACAAATGCCAGAAGAAAGTAGCCAACCTCTGTGGCGTCAACCAAAAACTGATGGCCGAAGCTCTGGCCATCATCGGGAGCAAACAGCAGGTCAGACAAACACATCTTCTATTCTACTGAGCTGAAGAGATTTAGAGCAAGGAGATACTTATAAAAATCTGTTTATGTGGACTGTGTGTGTGTGTGGGCCCCCTCCCTGGGTCTGTTAACTAAGACAGTTTTATTTTACAAAAAAAAAGTAGATTTAGTCTGTAAAGTTATTAATTGTATGGAAATTAAGCTTTAATGTGAGATTTGTTCTGCTACTTCTGGACAGATATTATCAAAGCCATTTAATGTCTCAAACTGTTTTCTAGGCTGTGTTTAAGATATGTTTCTTAACTGTTTTTAAAAAAGAATTCTTTAAATAAAGTTTTAACTATTTTACTTTGGAGAGCCTCAGAATCTTTAATCCCTTTGATGCTGATTCTACTTTCCTCTTCAGGCGAAAAGCACTAAAGAGTCTGAAATTATCGGTCGAGAAGGACCAGTTGGCATCGGGCAGCCAGGAGTGGTCCGAGCCCCGTCTGGGTTAATAATGGGTTTACCTGCAACAGCGACACCTGCAAGCAAAGGCACGCAGCCTCTAAAATCTCTTCTTAGATCAAACTTGTATCTCCGAAGTTATTACCAAAGTTTTTCATTTGCTCCTGCTTACCAACCTTTATGTTGCAGATGTGCAGGGCGTTTCATGGGAGGGACCAATGGATGTTGGTAGGTCGACCACTGAAATACCAACAGAAGAACCTCTGTACGCGGTTCCAAAGAAGGACCATCAGCCCAAATTCACCATTGAGGACTTTGTCCTGCATAAGATGCTTGGGAAAGGCAGCTTCGGAAAGGTACAGGAGAGAATCTGAATAAAAATACTAAAAAAGTACACTGCAAGGTTTTTGTGAGATCTTGGACAAACTGCACTGAATTAGTCCAATACAGAATCACAGAAAAGGTGAAACTGAATGCCAAAGACTGTTCCTCACCCTGAGTACATCAATTTGATTATGCACAGTTGATTATTGCTGCATTCATGCGATTTGAGACCACTTTCAGGGGAAAACATTTTATGTTGGTCTGTGAAAAAAATGTGACATTTTAGTCATTGTCGTCATTATGTCATCAGGCGGTGAGACTAAGCCAGTTTCCACTGAAAACCACTTGTTTTCCAGTTGCCTCTCTACTGATGTAAGAAAGGCTGAAACAGGACGAGTGGGCGACAGGGAACGAGCAGCAATATCTGAGAATGCAACAATGCAACAGTAGCAGTTTTAAAGATGTTCTCTCGTGATTCCAGGTGTTCCTGGCCGAGTTGAAAAAGAGCGGGAAGTTTTTTGCTGTGAAGGCGCTAAAGAAAGACGTGGTCCTGATGGACGACGATGTCGAATGCACCATGGTGGAGAGGCGGGTCCTGTTTTTGGCCTGGGAAAACCCTTTCCTCACGCATCTTTACTGCACTTTTCAGACCAAGGTGATAACCGTGCACACCTGGCTGCTCGTGCACATCCTTAAACATTAACTTTGAATAAACTAGAGCAATGGTCCCTTCGTTTCTATGTACAGGAAAACCTGTTCTTTGTGATGGAGTATCTGAATGGAGGTGATCTCATGTTCCACATCCAAAACTGCCACAAATTTGACTTACATAGAGCCACGTATGTATCCATTCAAGACAAGATTCTGTTTGCACAATAAATATGTGTAGCAGGAGGAACTTCTGTTTAACTGGGATATTTCTTCTTTTGCTTTCGTGTTTCTAACACCATTGTATATATACCACACAAATTTAATGGGTTGTAACTGGTTTTGTTGACATGCCGCAAAACTAACTTTCTTTTGTTTCATTTCAAATTTAACTTGACACCATAATATATCACACTATAACACTTACTGAAACAAATGAAACTGCTGCATGAAACAGAATGAACAAAATGCTGAAATAAAATAATACACCTGATTTTATTTTTTCTTCATGCAGCTTTTATGCAGCTGAGATCATCTGTGGGCTCCAGTTCCTGCACTCTAAAGGAATTATTTACAGGTACAAGTTGCTTGCTCGTCAAAAACAAAAGGGAAATTCATGATGTGAGATTCATGAGCCAAATGCTTTTCTTTCTCATCGTGTTTCCTCTACTGCAGAGATCTGAAGCTTGACAACGTGCTGCTAGATTCCGATGGTCATATAAAGATAGCAGACTTTGGTATGTGTAAGGAGAACATGCTAGATGACTCACGGACCTCGACCTTCTGTGGAACACCTGACTACATCGCCCCCGAGGTGACCACACACTGCGCTCTGTTTGGTGCAATCTGTATGTTTACGAGATCCATTAGGCATGTTTTAATGCAATCAGGTATACAGTGATTTATGTTCATAACATTTGACTTAAAAGGTTGAATTAGCCTCAGCTGGTTACCACTGACACTCATTCCCATGAATGCTGAAAACATATCAAAAACTTTTTCTCAAGAATTCCTGAGTAGGAACCAGAGATGCACCAATCCACTGTTTTTGGTCACAGCAAATTTTTATCAGTTATTACAATCATTAGTAGAAAAATGTCGGTTTGCTTAATTTAAAATCACACAAAGCGCGAACAGTGAAGAACCAAAAAACCTTACACTTATAAAGACCATTTGCAGATGAAACACTGTTCTAGACACAGCTGAAGACATCACATCTGTGACTTTGAGAGGCAGCTGTTCTAGTTTTACTCTGCTCTCAGTCATCACAGCACCTGCATATGCACCCACCGATGTCATTTGTTATAAGGCCTCGGACCTACTGACCTTCAGGTTTTAGATTAGATGATTCTCTGTTCAGTCACGCCTGACTGGAAGGCCATCAGCTTGACTTCAAGATTAGAGCAACGAGTGTTTGAGCAGGGAAACGTCTAAAACGATCAGGACAGTAGGACCTGAAGACCAGGATTAAAGAACTCTCACAGAAGAATGAGGTCCCAGTCAAAAGTGTAGTCTTTTTATTCAACAACATGACGGTGTGTTCAGCTTGAATATTTCAAATAAAAAAAAACAGCATTCCTAGAACTAATCAGCAAATGATGTCAATATCAGCTGCAAATTCCTTTTACAGTTATTAGATCAAATATGTCCCGTCTCCAGTAGAAATTATTCTCTTGATGAGCTTTTTCATCAGTTTTTGTCAATACTTATATGTGTGATTGTGTAACAGATCCTGCTTGGTCAGAAGTACAACACCTCTGTGGACTGGTGGTCATTCGGAGTGCTGCTCTACGAGATGCTGATTGGTCAATCTCCGTTTCACGGCCGCGATGAAGAAGAGCTGTTCCAGTCCATACGAACGGACACTCCTGTTTATCCCAAATGGCTCGCCTTAAATGCCAAAGACGTCCTAGACCAGGTTAGACACCAGCATATCGCTGTCCTTCCTTTTACCTTACATGTAACTGAGCTGCCCACAGAGTTCTCGTGGACTAAAACACCACAACAGCGTTGCCTCTGTGTGTTCACTCTGTTTGTCTGCAATTCAGCTGTTTGTAAGGGAACCAGAGGAGCGCCTGGGAATAAAAGGGAACATCAGGCAGCACAGTTTCTTCAGCAGCATCGACTGGAGTGCCCTGGAGCAACGACAGGTCACACCGCCCTTCAGACCAACTTTAGTAAGTATAAATCCACCATGTATGTCATTTTTAGAAGAAACAATCTAAGGGAAATCAAAGTGTGATAGAGTGATATTTTACTAGTGATTGTAGTGTCTGCAAATGGTAGTGCCAAAATCACAAAAAAGTTACTTTAGGAAGCATTTAGAAAGAGAAAAATAGTCATCTCATTGCACTTAAGTTCTGTTAAGTTCAGCATTAAAACACTGTTGATAAGAAACTTGATAATATGACCTTGTTGCATGTTCTTCATGTTTAATCTGAAACAAATCAAACAAATAATATCTTTTTAAATTGTTGAACTAAACTAAAAGCTGTGCAACATTTGGGTGAAATTCTGGGATTTTAAAACAATTAACTTCAAACTGCAAAAGGTATATATGCAACTGTAAAAGCATATTTGTTTATAGTTCACATTAACTCAAAACAGAATGCAAACTCATAAACTCATGTTTTTTTTCCCCAATTAAACATAAAGAACATATCAGCTGCTGAAACTGAGACATTTTACGGTATATGAGCTCATTTTCAGTCACACATCTCAAAAATGTTGCAAGAGGGGCGAAAAACGCTAGAAAAGTAATTGGCCCCAAATCAAAAACAAATGGAGAAGCATTTGACAACTAATTAGGTTGCTTGGCAACAGGTCAGTAACTAAGCATTTTAGATAGGCAGAGCTCTCAGATGTAAAGATGCACAGAAGCTCAGGAATATTTGCAAAGAACATTGTGGAACAATTTCAGAAAAATATTCCTCAATGTAAAATTGCCAAGACTTTTAAGATCCAACCATCTACAATACATAAAACCATCAAAAGATTCAGAGAATCAGGTGTCTGTGCACAAGGAACAAGGCTGAAGCACAAAACTGAACCTCTGCTGGTACAGAGCTGCATTAGTGCCTACAGAGCAGACAGCTTTCACATGTGGAAAGACCATGAATGCTGAAGAGTACAGAGGTTTTTAGAGCAACATGGGCTCCCATCCAGACGTCCCTTCAGGGAAGACTTGCACATTTCAGGAAGGCAATGCTGAATCACATACTCCATCCATCACAACAGCATGGCTTCATAGAGTCCAAGTCTTGAATTGGTCTGTCTGCGACCCAGACCTTTCATCAATAGAAAATATTTTTCATTTCATAAAATAAAACAAAATATAACAAATCAGACAATGAAGGTCCAGGATTGTTGAGCAACTACAGTCCTGGTCCAACTTTTCTATGATGTGTTGTTGCCATCAAAGTAGAAAATGAATTAATATTTTCCGTGAAGGGCAGCTTGGTGGTCAGCACTGTTGCCTCACAGCAAGAAGGTTCCTGGTTTGAACCTCCACAGGGGTCTTTCTGTGTGAGTTTGCATGTTCTCCTTGTGCTTGCGTGGGTTCTCAGCAGGTACTCCGGCTTCCTCCCACAGTCCAAAGAGATGCTCCTTAGGTTAACTGGTGTTCCTAAATTGTCCCTAGGTGTTAGTGTGAATGGTTGTAGGCCCTGTGATGGACTGGCGACCTGTCCAGGGTGTACCCCTGCCTTTTGCTGGGATAGGCTCTGGCAGACCCCTGTGACTGCACAGGAAATAGTGGGTATAGATGATGGATGGATGGATTTTCCATGAACATCTGATATGTTCTTTCTATTGGGAATAGAAATATAGGTTTATGAGATCTGCAAATTTGCATTCTCTTTCTATTTATTTTATTTTGCACAGCTATCCCAACTTTTTTGTAATGAGAATGCAAGTTTTTTGCCTGCCCTTAAGCACTCCTTAATGTGAAAGAAAAAATACCAATATATACGTTAAAGTTAGTGTTTATAGACACAGTCTTCTCTACTTCACTTAAAGCAATCCTATATTTAACATACTTCAGGGAAGTATGTGTCCATACTAAAAATCACGTGTATATATAAACAAAAAAACTTTCCTGTGTAAGCTACTTTCTTTGAAGTTTGTGATCAGAACATCCAAGTTTCCACTTGTCATTGAATGCGGCATGCATGAGACGGCATTATAAGATATAAGAGATTAAACGCAATAAGACATCTTTACAGATTTTTCTCACACTGGTTGCATGAATGATATATTAGACTTAATAGATTTAGCTGTTTGCCACATTTTTAAGGTATTATAAGTAGTTTATTGTACATTTTGTTGAATGCAGTACTTTGTCTCCTTCATCTCAGACGTCACCCAGCGACTGCAGCAACTTTGACAAAGAGTTCATCAATGAGAAGCCCCGGCTGTCGTGCGCCGACCGCACGCTCATCAACAGCGTTGACCAGTCTATGTTCAGTAACTTCTCCTTCGTTAATCCTGGGATGGCTCGCATCGCAGGACGTTGACCAAAAAGCTACAAACTGATTGCTCCATGAAAACCAGCACTGACTATATCTGGAGGGGAAAAAATGAACCTGAACTAAACTCACGGACATGACGATGATAACCTCTAAGAGGGAGTCCAGGACGTGAGGCACGCAAAATTAAACTGTGACTGTATTATTAACTTTTAAAGAAGCAAGTAACTTAAAAAATAGCAATCAAAATGCATGAATTAAATAAATGAATGTACTAAAAATGTATCTATAGGAAATTAAGTCAAGAAGAGGTCAATTTTTCTCTGTATTTATGCCAGCATCTAATTTATTGGACCTTATTTTTTCCATAAAACAATTCAGAAAATTTTAAACACTTAAAAGGATAAAAAAAAATTTAAAAAAAAGTAAAAACGGTGAAATTGTCTTATGTTCCCATTTGGGTTTGTGCTTATTAAGTTTGTAAAAACTGATGCTGAACTTGTGGTGCCTCGTGACATTAAATGAAGTTCACTTCAAGTAAAACAAACTGTGATGTGGTTTTACTGAATTCTGGAAAATACATTTCTGTGTAAATAACTTATCTGATTATGTCTGTACTGCACTATTGTTGGTTAGTTCAGTTAATGCTTTAGAGTTTAATTACAGCATTATTGTTTACACACGTCTCAGTATTGTCTCAGGAGTTTTACAAATGTAAAAAGATCAGACATAGATTCTTGCACACTGTAGGTTTTATTGTGATCACCATTGTGGAAGCTGTACAATAAAGTGTATGTGGTGTTTGTTTAATGTTTAATGTGGTGTTTCAGTAAGAGTGTGTAGGATTTCTCAGCACTCAGAGAGGAAGTGGAGGTGGAGGTGTTGACAGAGGTACCAACTCAGTTTTTCCACTGAACATTTCAAATTTGTGTTTTTCCAAAGCAATTTATTGAGAAATGTTTTTAATCACAATGAAGATTGAAACTTAGTGCTGTATGTAGGTCAGATATGTTAGAATATATTGAATATTCAATCCATTAATAGTAAATAGATACAAAAGAAAGAACAGTCAAATAAAAAAAAAAACATTCCCAGTTAAACTTTCATATCAGAAGCAAATACCTGAATAAAATAAGAAATATACCACGGTAATGAATAAGTATGACTTTGAAAGTGAAATCCATCCAATTAATTTTTATTTGCCCCCCAAGAGCGTGTAAAGACTATCGTACAGATAACATGGAAATTTCAATGAGACAAAAAGCACTATAAAAGGTGAGACCATTACAGCTGGTTTATTACCAAAAGTCTTTATATACCAAATGCTTGCAAAAGATTTTTCTACAAATTTGCTCATTTTTGCCAAAACCTATGATTTTTGTTTTTAAAAAAACATTTTAACAGAGTAACTTGTGATTTGATGAATTTTGAGAAAAATTCACTTTATTTTACACCTGGGTCCAGGAACTAGCAGGAAATGTCATGACATAGCTAGTTGAGAAAGTAAAAGGAGCAACTGACTCTTTTAACAGTAACCATGGTGATGATGTAGCTTGGGATGAAACTGAGTTTGGTTTTTGAAAAACACAAAGGCTGACGTGTTCATTTGGTCTCCAAACGCCAAGGATACAAATCTGATGGGACCTGATTGCACCTGTTGGGAGTAATTCCAGTCAACAAAGACCCTAAAGCCATGTCCCACTAAGTGGGAAGAATTTATTAGTTTTTGGTCTCATGAAACAAGCAGAAAAATATTTATTAAAATTCAATTTTAAAAAATGATGAATATCACAGGTTCCTGCTTCTTGTGTGTAATTTTTTATGTTTTCTCGCACTCGTAACAATTTATAAAGTAAAAATGTGAAACAGAACATTTTTCAAAGGGCATTTCTTTCATCTAGGACGTTTTTGCCAGTAACATTGAGAAAATTAGGTCCTATTTTTGGTTTCTGCGGTCTCAATGAGAACCACTTCAGACATAAAGCTATTATTTCTTGGTTTAGCGAGGCTCTACAGAAACAGAAAACTGAGCCACTTCTCTTTCTCCAAAGAGGAAGAGCATGCGCTGTAATGACATCAGATGTTAAAACTGTGTGTGCATGAGGTGTAATCTTTCCATCGACACATCACTCGCAGTGATTGTGTCATTAAATATAGCATCCACATGGTTCCGTGCCAGCTTTAGGAATGATTTCATTATGTTAAAATAATAAACTACGCCCCATAAAGCTGTTTGCAAAAACAAAACAAACGACTGACATTAATAGTCCCTTACAGGATGTGGAGGTTTTCTTAGGTGCGATTTAAGGCAACATTGTTTATCACATTCTCACTACAGACATATAGGTTTTACACAGTATAACCTTCACATTTCTGGGAGATAATGTGGCTAAAATTCCAATTTTAACAAGTATTTGCAAAAGATGCTTTCAACACAGTACGTGTTTTTCCAAAGACTAGAATCATACTTCTTTATTAGAGATTGTTGAAACAGGGTAGGAAAACAGAAGTGTTAACCCAGGAAAGCAAAGTTTTTTCAAGGTTAGCCAACAATCATTGCACTGTTTACAACAGTGATGAGATTATGAATAAGATTCATGTAAATATGTTCATTCTTGCACTCCCAAAGTTTATATTCTTCTGTTATCTTTACATTACCCATTTTATTCCAATTATGTTATTGTAACCGTTTAATTGTTTGCTCATTGCACTGCATCTATACTATTCATTTTTACATTTTTGGTCATACCGTCATTATATATTAATATATGTCGGCTATATATTCCAGTTTTTTCTGTAAAAAAAAAAAAACTGGCAGCTGAAACGCTATAATTTATTTCCCTTGTGGGATAAAGTATCTATCTATCCATCTATCCAAGCCAAGTGAGAGCAGCAGACTTTAATGATAAAAGACAAAGCCTTTTGACATGTTCCCATGATTACAAGATAAGGTTGAATGATAAAAAGGAAGGAAGATTAGGTAGGAAAACTGAAAAATGAGCATATGGTTACCTGTGTTGATGACAAAACTTGAGACAGCTGTTGTCAGAGATCTTCCGTGGTGTTTGTACAACCCACTGTTAATTCATTACACTTCCTAAATGAAAACAAAAAACTTTATAGTTCTTCCCCATTACCTATTTTGAGCTTTGTCGTATTATATTTGTCCATTTGTTTTCAGGACAACAGTTAGCTAATCCACAGAGACGCCCAACATTCACACACGCGTATGTCAATATACCAAACTAACCGCTCCTTTGAGGACATTTTTAACCTCCCCCCACTCCACCCTGATCCAGAAACAAAATAAAACTTCTTCC
>JBAMYA010035117.1:0-15697 GCA_037176975.1 Arrhamphus sclerolepis | reverse complement strand
TGAAGTTTATTATGTTTGCAGATGACACCAGTGTATTTCTTCAGGAAAGAACATGGATGAGTTACTGCAGACAGTAGAAAAAGAATTAGTCCTGTTAAAAAAGTGGTTTGATTTTACTAAGTTATCGCTAAATGAAAAGAAAACTAAATATATTGTATTTTCTGGTAATTGAAACTTTAGTAATACGCTATTTTTAAATGGGAAGGAAACAGAAAGAGTAAAAGAAGCCAGATTCTCAGGTAATCATAGGATGCAAACTAAGCGGGAAATCATATATTTCATCTGTTAAACATGATATTTTGTTTAAGATTTAATGAACAGAAATGGATTGTATTTAATATGTTGTGCCTTCATTATGCCCTGTCTTTCTTACTGGGTGGAGATACGGGAAATGCTGGAAAAACAAGTATGGATATGCTAATTAAATTACAAAAAAAGCTATTAGAATAATTAATAAGGTTGGATATTATGAATAAATTGAGAGATATGGTGTATGTAAAAATATTGGAAATCATGTTCAGATAAGAGCCTTCTAGTCTGCATTCAGGAATTTTTCAAATTAAGAGCGTGTCACTATCTGAGAGCTTTATTTATTTTTTGAAAACATTAAAACAAGAACTAAAGTGAAATAAAGAAGTGTTCCAGTTCTGGGTGTTAAATTATGGGATGAACTAAGTGATCAGTTTAAACAGTGTGTTTCAATGAAAAGGTTTAAAAAAGAATTAAAGTGTAAAATTGCCAATGACGACATTGTAAATTCTGTGTAAACATGTAGACGTGTGTGTGTGTGTGTTATGTGCACTATTGCACGATGCTAAGTATCTAAACTTGTTGGTTTTGATTTTTTTTTCTTTGAAATAATTTGCTTTAAGAGCTCATTTTCTTTAACACATGTTGTTGAAATACGATAAGCAAAACAATAAGCATTTGCTTTTTTTTGTTACGAATTTCAATTGTTGTGTTTTTTCTATTGTTTTTTTTTTCTTTTTACATGTAACAAAATAAACAGTTATCTGTCTGTATGCTTCACAGAAAACAGACTTATTCTCCAGACTACTACTACTGCTACTACTACTTCTACTGCTATGACTACTAGATTTCACATCAATATTACACAGAAGAATTTGACAAGAATATGGAAGCTGTCGCTGCATATTCAGGCTAAAGAATATCTCTGGTTAAACACTGAGTTCATTCACTTCACTTGAAGCGAAGCAGTTGCAGCATGATTCCTCTCTGACGTTGAGGAAGATAAAGGTTTACTTTTGTGTTGAGCTGTGCTTCTTCAACATAACTTTGAAATGGAGACTTTCGTCCTTCATAATAAAAATTAACAATTTTCTTTCAGAGTTGAAAGAATGATTGACCTATGATTGACACGATCTACACAATTCATTATTTTAACTGACTTGGGTATTTATCAGGACAGCAGGTTACATAGTTCTGTCCTGCCTGTCTTGAAACAGGGCACTTTACTTTACTCTACTTTACTTTACTTTACTTTGTTCTCAATTCAGTTCACTTTATTTGGTCCCCAAAGGGCAATTCATTTGCAGCAAGTAGTGGTGACGACCAACACATTCACACAAGCCTTTAGGCCACAATTAGTAAACCAAAATAAGCAGATCCTTTGGAGACATATATTAGAAAATAAGATTGAATAATGTGGTGACCCTGGAGTGAGGCAGGTGGAGCGTCGACCACCAGGGAGAACTAAAGGCCGTCAGAAGCAGCAGGGCACAGAGACACACCTGCCCAAACCCTACCTTCAGGGCAGAGAAGGAGCTCCTGCCCAGCTGCAGGGAATCAAGGTCTGATCAGCTGGAGGAAATAAAAGGGAGCCAGAGGAGACAGACGGGAGATTCATAATGTGAGAGTTAATGTGGACTGGACGTGGTGGCTTTAAGAAAACTACCTTCACACGACAACCTGCTAATTTTCTCCCCAGGCCGAGGAACCCAAGCCAGCTGAGAACAATCTGTCTGGTTCACCCCAAGAACCTTTTTTTTTCTTTTATTTTAGAATAAACGGCCTCTCGGCCTCCTGTTTTGAACAGAGACGCTGTGTTTGCCCTTGTAGTCAGGGGTGCCTCCCCCATACCTCCTGGGTCACTACAATAAATCATACATAAAAACATGAGCTAAAAAAGAAATTGGGACTGCAGCAATTTGATAGTCAGGGCATTAAATCTACATTTTGTTTTAAAAAACAAAAAAACACCAACCAATGACTGTAGAGATGGGATATTAAATCTACAGTTTGTTTAAAAAACCAATGACTGTAGGGATAAAAGCGAGCTTCAGTCTTTATTCTACATTCAGGTAGACCACATCTCCTACCTGAAGGGACGAGATTAAACGGAGCGTTGAGTGGATGGGTGGAATCCGCCAAAACTTTTTTGTCTTTGGATACTGATCTGGACGGAAATAGGTCCATAATGTCATTCAATTGTGTCCTAATGATTTTTCCACACTCTTTGATAACATCCTGTAAGCGGTTCCGGTTTTTTAAGTTCAGCAAGCCGAACCAGCAAAGAAAGGAGAATGTGAGGACAGATTCAATAAAACAGCTGTAGAACAGTTTCATAAAAACACAATCGGCGTTCAAGCTCCTCAACTTCCAGAGGAACTGCATCCTCTGGTGGGCTTTTCCTGCAGATCCCATTAACCTGGGACTCAAATGTCAGTTTATTGTCCTTCATAGTGCCCAGGTATTTGTATTCTTGCATCTCCTCCACTACCTGACCACTAATAATAACCGGAGGGAGTTTGTTTTAGACACACTGATGTGCAAGAGGGATGACTGGCACCATTCCAAAAAGTCCTGCAGGACATTATTGTGGCCTGTCAAAGCATCATCATTTAACAGGGACAGGATGACCGAGTCATCAACAAATGTTTTAATATGATGATTCTCATATTGGCTTTGGCACATATTTGTGTAAAGAATAAACAAGGGTGATAAAATGTAACCCTGTGGAGGACAACGTCAGAAAATGTGCCATTTACTTTGACCCGCTGCGACCTATTTGCTATCAAATTTGTTACCCTGATCATGTGTTTATTAGCCATATGATCAGGGTAATATCCACATTGCAGGATTTCAATATCTCTGTTAATATATGGGGTTGGATGGAATTAAAAGCTGAGGAAAAATCATTTGCAAGCATTTGCACTATTTTGTTTGCCCCCTCAAGGTGAGTAAGTGTCATGTTAAGCAAAGTAGCAACAGCATCATTCACGCCTCGTCCTGCTCTGAAGTGGGTCCAGCAGTGGCTGAGTGTGCCCCAAAAGTTCCCGTTTGATAATTTCCTCAAAGGATTTCATAACAAGAGAAGTTAATGGTATTGGTCTAAAATCGTGCTCCTTCGGAGATTTAGTTTTGGGTACGGGAACGAAGATAGGCGATTTCCAAATATCCGGCACTTTGCAGAGCTCCAAGGATTTGTTGAAAATGCAGCAAAGAATATGTGCTAATTGCTCTGCACAGGTTTTGAGGACCCGTCCCCCAAACCTATCAGGGCCTCACAGAAAGTGATGTAAGCTGACACCATTTAAGTTAATTCTTTCAAATTTTCACAGGCACCTTTAAATGCTCCCAGTCAGTACAGCTGGAACAATCCTGAAGACGTTCAATTGATTCATCAGACCAGACCGGAACTCTGTGGAGCTCCGATTTAATCCTTCTGTGAACGGGCGGTAATGTGGGGCCAGATAAATGATATTATGGTGGGACGTTCCAAGTGGAACCCTACGGAGTGATCTGCAACCTTTGACCGAGCCAAAGCACAGATCAAGACATTTCATATGCCATGTTGGGCAGGTGACATATTTTTGGAAGACACACAATGATTATGCAGGGTTACAATGGTTGAAATCACCCGTTACAAAGTTTGGTGCGACTGGGGAAGCCCTCTGAAGCTTCTGCACCGTGTTTCAGAGCGTCTGGGCTGCTTCGTCAGCATTGGCTTTCAGGTGAATGTAAACAAGCGCCACAAATAGCTGAGGGAATTGCCTCGGTAAATAATGCGGGCGCAGAGATACTGCTAAAAGCTCAATGTCTGGAGCACACAATTTTTCCCTCACAGCCACTGTCTTACACCAGTTTTCACTGACATACAGGCATACTCCTCCGCCGAGTGACTTGCCAGTCACCGCAGAGTTCCTGTCAAGTCTAAGCGGCTCTCCGAACCCAGGTATGACCAGTTCTGAGTCCAGCTCTTTGAGCCACGTCTCTGTGAGGGCAATGAGGCATGAGTTCTTATATTCCTCTAATGGCTGGACGTTTGCCCGCAGCTCATTCATTTTACCCCGCAAGGACTGGATGTTAGCCAACGTTATAGTAGGTGGAGGGATCCGACGGAGGCGTTCTCTTTTGAGTCACTTTCGTACCCTGCTGCACCTTCCTCTTTTCTTTAATCCAAACAGCTGATGTCTTTAATACTCCATCCCAGAGAAGATTCGAGCCGGACCAGCTCCACAGGAAAAACTGCTGCCAGATCAATAATCCTACCTCTCTTTCAAGCATTTCAAATCAATCTGTGTATGTAAGTGGCCAGTTTTATTGCTTAGAATAATTTCTAACATGGCAAAATACAATTCACTCTCGTGCAGTTGTCATGGATACATTTAACTATAAAGACCAGAGCTGACTTTTGTACCAGGCTGTTAGTATGTTTAATTCTGCTGCAAAGTTGGACCTTTCAACGCGGGGGTCAATGGGGCTTTGATCTGTTTTGGAGTCAGTACCTAGTGGTCAGTGGAGGCACTGCAACAGAACGTATTTCCTCATTGGGCTTCAACCTGGAAGTGGGATGTTTGCTGCTTGAGCTTCACAAGAAGCCTCCAGACCTGCAGCAGTCCCCCTAATGACTGGCTAGCTGAGCACAGCTAACAGTGATGACTTTCCTTTGTTCGTGCACATCATTTCAGCTTAAACAATAAAACAGACGTAATCTACATACATCAGTTAAAACGGGAAATTCCTGCTGGCAGTAAGACAGGAACTTTGGAGTTTAGGTAGTTTTTCATTCTCACTCTGTGTTTTCTGGTCCTGCTTCTGTCATCTTTGAGCTCACGGCTGTCTCTTAACTTGAAACTGGACAATAGACACTCATCTTTCAATTTTCCAGTTTAGGCCACGCCCCAGAAATCCAGTAGTAAAGATTGCAAAACGTTTGGATTTACATTTCAATCAAAGTCGTTTTTATTTACAGTTTGCATAGTTTTGCTTTCAAACGGTTTTTTGATGGAAAGTTTGTTTTTTTTTTGCTTGCCCATTAAAAAAAAAAAATCCCTCCAAAGTTTTCAGTATGTTAGCTTAGCAAGCATAAGATAGATAGCATGTCAAAAAGCTCACGCCTAACATTCGCAAGAAACCCAATACACACAAACAGATGTGTATTTGTGATGTATGAACAGACAAAATCCAAGTGCACCCAGAAACAGAGTCCATCTGACTACGACCTCTGCCTGTAGGATGCGTCACAATAAATGTGCTTTTTTTGTATGTACATGAGTTGAAGTCATGCGTCACGCACAAGCTCATATATGTCAAAGGGAAGGTGAATTTGTGTGTGTGTGTGTGTTTGTGTGCATGCGTGCGAGACAAGATGGCTTCCAACCCACATGGTGGTGATGGACTACAAAAACGGATCATGTGTCACACCCAGAGCAGCTGGGTGCCAAAAAAGAACTAAAGAAATCTGAGGCCTTACGGCCAAGATGGAGTTTGGTTGGAGTAGAAGAGAAAAGAGAGAGTAAAATCAAAAGTAGAGTAGTTTCTCACCTCCAGCAACAGCTACCCTGTCGTTTCCACACCGATGCACCAATGTGAACCCAACTTCTCTGTGTGGGCTCTGGTCCCTGAACCGGAAACGAGCTGCTTTCCGTGACGAGAGAACACACCAATGCAATCAAATGTTAGAGCGGGGCCGATGGTCCGGTCCTAAACATATAAACTTATAAAATATTTATGTGGAACGCTGCAGGAGCTCTGATGATCCAGACTTGGATGGGGCAGGTGATGATGGCCTCCTCCACTCTCTGCCTCTGCCTCCTGGAGGGTAAATGGGGGAGGGAACGCAGTGTCGGTGGCACCCACTGGTCCTCCTTTCCAGGTGGTCTCTTCTTCTGTGTGTGGACACATCACTCTGTTGATGCGTCGCAGACTTACGAACATGTGGTTGCCTTTCTTCCCAGCCGCTGATGGCCTGAAAGTCCTCATGCTAAAACTCACCAAAGATCACGATTAACAGGCAGATGCTGGCTGCTTTAGTTTTGTCCTTCTTTTGTGTTTTTTGGGATTTTTCTTTGTTCTCCTGATTCTGTCTTGTGTTCCTTGACTTCACTTTGTTTGCTGTTGACTTCCCTTCTTGTATTAGTTTGAAAGTTTCTTGCTCTGTTGGCTCCATCTCTCCGGACCCTGTTTTTTTCACCCTGCTTTCATTCTGCTCTGACCTTGGATTCTTCGGTTGGATTTTGCCTTTGTAGTTTTGTTTTGGGTTTCCTACCCTACCTGACTAGTCAGTGCCTTTGTTTTTGGAAAAAAGTCCGCAATAGTTCGTGGTCTGGATACTCTTTTCAACACAGCACAGCAGAACAGAACAGAAGTCCATGGAATGGTGCTGAATTCAAGGCCATGAGAATAAACTCCTGTGTCAGCTAAGTGTATGTTGGCACTGACATTAGTGGTGCCCACCGGACACTTGGTTGACCATGCTGGATGTAAAAAGTCCCACAGCTGGTCAGACAACAAAGATATGTAGTGGTTACTGGTGGGTAAAAGCTCGATCATTCTTATCATGCCATTGGACAGCCCAGGTCAACAAGCATGAGTCCAAATTCTTGCCATATCCCTTCAACCAGGTTAAGCCATTTTAAGATAAAATTAATTGTAGCCAGACGGTGATCTGAGGTTACATGTCTCAGCTGCTGTTGCTTTGTTCCTTTACCTTAATTTGCTGTAAATGCAGGATGAGCAGAGCCAGGAAATCACAGGGATATGTAACAATGCTTGTGTAATTGGTTGTGGCAGATCCTGCAAGCAAACAGCAGGTCCACAGCCCCTTTCGCTGCACCCAGCAGAGGTTCTGCATTGATGTGAATAAGGCAATTAGCTCTGCTCTGTTGGCTTGGACTCCAGACACTGGAAATGCATTTAAACCAATCCAGCTTCTAAACCTAGAACCTACAGTATGTCCAGATTATATGTCTACCTTTTTAATTCCACTACAGTCCAAGAAAGGCGATGCCTCAAGAGGAAAGCACTTTGTCATACATGAAATTATGGGTTACTTAGTTTAGTGAGTAAAAACAATGTAATAGTCACATTTTCATCGTTTGAAAGACATGCTGAACACACCTCCCATACACTGGAGTTGAGAATAACAGCAGTGTGTTTTAAAAAAAATGTAGTAAAATTCAAAATCCTTATGATGACTTTTATTCTCAAACATGCAAAATGTATTTGGGGACATTTAAAGAGAAATCTTGTTACTGTTTGCTGTTTATTTTACAGGAAGTAAAGAAAATTGAACTTTCATTTGTTCAAAAAAAGAAAAAAGCTGCGTGTATTCATTCATTCTGTCAATCAGGTGGTCCTTGTTGGACAAAGACAGGTGCAGCACGTGCTGGTATTTCCTCTGAAAATGGGCTGTTGCGGACATTTACTTGGATTATAAAGGTGACTGGATAGGGGAAAGTGATCAGTGATCAGCGCCACAGATCTAAAGTTACCTGTAACAATTAGAACATGGTAACGTGAGGCCAAGATATCAGCAAGAAGCCCCAACAAAGTCTCAGTGTTGAATCAAACTGTTAGAATTTACCAAAGAAGATGCTGCCTGGCTGAAAGAGAAATGGAGCAACATTTTGTGGGCTGATGAAACCAGGCGTTCTTCTTGGTTGTACACACAGTTGTCACAGACAGTTCAATGACCCCCAAACCCTGAGTTCAAGCTACAGTACACTGAACAGTGAAGCATGGTGGAGGAAGCATCATGATGTGGGGATGTCCCTCATATATGGTGTCAGGTTTATTTATCACACACCGGGATCATGGATCAGTCTGAATACATCAACATACTGAAGAGGTCATGCTGTCTGATGCTGAAGAGGAAATGTTCTTGAAATGTGTGTTTCAGCAAGACAACGACCTCAAACACACCAGTAAGCAGCAGCATCCTGGTTCCAGAACAACCAGATTAACGTTATGGAGTAGATTTTTAATTATTATTTAAACATTTAGTTTACAAATAGTGTCAGATGTTTAACACAAAACATGAGAGCTTTTTCACAGTAACCAAAACAAAAAAGGCAATTAAAAAAATGAGTTTACAGAATTCAACCGCAAGATCACAAATAAATACCATTAGCACCATACAATATAATACATGAAGGAATTTCACAACCTCTGTAGTTGTAGTTCATCAAATATCTTTTTATATTTATCTAAAATTGTGGTTTTTTTTTTTCTTTTTTAACCAGGGTTAAGGATTTATGAAGTGAGCTCAATTAATTTAAATTTAAAAAATTGAGAAAGATTCAGATGTTGAAAAGTTTTGCTTATGAATAAAATATTTTCCAAATATAATTTAAAAAGTTAACTAAATACTGAAGACACTTGTTCTTATTTTCATAACAACATATAACATATTTCAGGGAAAAACAGTGTGACCTGTTAGCATGGATGAAGACACGTCCAACCAAAACATTACTTTCAGGTTAAAGTTTCAACAACACGCCCACAAAAAACAAAACAGCTGAACACATCCGTAGATTTTGAAGTGACGGAGTTAACAGGATATATTTTGTGAAGAATCTTGAAATGAGTTTCTTTTTACTTTGTCATGAATACAGTATTTTTGAGGTAAAAGTCAATCTGTACTTTAAATGAGTCCAATAAATTTTCCTTGTGGAGAAAATGTCTTAACTTAAAAAAAAAAAAAATGTTCTCTCATGTTTACTGTTACATTTCTTCTCTTGTGCATCGATACCATTGAAAAGCAAAACTTTTAATGAAAAGTACACTACAAATAACATTTATTATTACAATTATTATTACCAATCCTGGACCTTGATCCAACAGAAACTCTGAGGGATGACATCAGAAATCAAAGCTGCAGTCAATCACAAGAATGTGGTGTTGCTGAGACAATAAAAACTAATATAAAGATTCTGAGATTCACTCTTCAAAAAAAAACAAAAAAACACACAAAACAAAACACACTGCTGTTATTTTGAACACAACTGTATGTCATATTCAAATCAGGTCCATCAAACTCTTTTTCTCGTCTTGGGTCACATCATCACCGTGGTAACCATTAAAGGCGTTAAGATCCTGTTTCTGGTCAGAACCAACCTGATCATAGTCCTTCAGAACAGGCAGATTTCAAAATATAGATTCTAAAATAATATAAATTGGTCCTTTAGTTGTTTTTCCTGTGGTTAATGTTAGCTTGCATAGCTAACTCTGTGTCAAAAGTGATGTTACTGGGTATGCTATCAAAATTACAACTGTTCTTACAGTCAATAACAGAAAATAAATTTACTTTTAGACTTTTTATCCTAAAACAGACTACCTCCTACAACATTAAAATAGTTTAAGAAAATATAAGATTTTATTGTAAAAGAAAGTAAAGGTTTTGTTGTAAAACTACAAATGTTTAAGCTCAAGAACAAAAAAAAGTTGTCAAAATTGTGACTGACAAAACTGCACGTTTAAAAAAAAAAAAAAGTAATTGTAAATGTGTTCTGAAATTGTGAATTTTTGTCTTAAAAGAATTTACAAGATAGATTATTTTTGACAAAATCATCAATTTCAGTGATTATACCCTAACCGACTCCTGAAGTAGAAACATTCTCCAGTAAGTTATACAGAAGTAATTAAACAGTCTTTAATCTTCAGCTCCAGTCAGCATCTTAAACATCCTCCACTGCTAAGTTATTGGTATGATGACAGTCAGCAAGATACTGGGCTGAAATCAATGCAATTCATACCGCACAATCTTTATTTATAAACCCTGGTTGAAACAAAGTGCTATTCATGAGGACTACAATTAAAACAAGACATTAAACAAAATAAAACTGTATAATACAACTAACTGCTGAGGGATAACAAAGAAAAAAAAAAAAAAAAAACACAGTAAAAGAAAACTGTAAAACAAATACAATCAAATCAACGTCTCATGCTGGGTGGAAAGCCAGTGAGTAAAAGTAGGTTTTAAAAGTGGACACATCTGATGTGTGAGGGCAGATTGTTCCACATGTTAGAGGCAGCAGCTGGAAAGGCTCCGTCCTCTGAGCTTTGATCTGGTACAGCGAGGATCAGCTGATTAGCTGCCCTGAGAGACACGAGCGTACGACTGATGCAGCTCTGAAGGGAAAGGCGGACCGAGACCATTTAAGGATTTAAAAACAAAAGAAGTTCCAACTCCACATCTTCTCCCATGATGGAAATACTGTTTGACGTAAACTTGGTTCTCCTAAAATCCACAATCTTTTTTGTTTTGTTCATATTTAAGTTCACACCATGCCACAGTCTGATGTCCATCACTGATACACCCCACAACTGCAGAGTAATCTGAGTATTTCTGCAGATGACAGGACTGACTGCTACTGGAAGTCTGAGGTCTTCTGCGTGAAGAGGAGTGGTGAGAGTCCAGTCAGCTGTGGTGCTCCTGAGCTGCTGACCACCTGCTCAGACCACCAGTCTGTTTATCAGGTAGAGCTATGTACTGATGACCAAAAATAATGATTGTGAGTTATTGATCAGGGTGATGGACATGGCAGGAAAGATTTCCTGTCTCTGTCTGTTCAACAGTGAAGCTGTAACAGTGTGTTGGAGAAGGAGCTCCTCTGTCAGTCCAGGGTGGAGGTGGTGGTCCAGGTAGTCCATGATGGATGACAGTTTCCCCAGTCCTCACCTCCACCAGTCTCAAAGGTCTCCAGCCTGAGACCAGTCCCAGCTCTCCTGATGATCTTGTCCAGTCTGTCTCTCTGGCTCTGATGCTGGTCTCCCAACAAACAGCCATGAAGAAGAAGATGCTGAAGACAAAGACTGAAAAGATCTCCAACATCTTGTTGCATACATTACAGGAGTCCGTTCATCCCTTTCCTCCACACCGACTCGGTGTTAGACCTCCAGTCCAGTCTGTTGTCAATCACGACACCCAGGTATCTGTAGCCCTCCATCTCCACCACCACCACCTCTGCAGGCATCTTCTTCCTCCTGAATTCTACCAACATCTCTCTGGTCTTGCAGACGTTCAGCCTTGGTAGTTCAGTTCAGTCCAACCCACAAATCTGTCCACCAGTGTCCGTTACTCTCCCTCTTATACACCCTACAACAGCTGAGTCATATGAGAACTTCTGTAGGTGGCATGACTTGGTGTTGTACTGGAAGTCAGAGGTGTATAAGGTGAAGAGAGAAGGAGAAAGCACAGTCCCCTGTGAAGCCCCCACATCACTAACTACTATGGGTGGAAATCTTTTACCATCTCACCATTCAATTCTGTTTTTTGGGGCCACAATTCGATTCAAAAATCAATTTTTCATTCAAAACAATTTGATTCATGATTTCTGCTTTAATCTGTAGGTGTGAAAAGAACCACGTGATCTACTCCAGTCTGCTTTGGGAGGCAGAACGACAAATGGAGATATTAAAGTGTCGTTTGCACATTTGTTAAGTTTTAAACATTGATCCATGCTGTTACACAGTGGGAGTATGTAACCATTTGTCAGACGGAAAAAAAACTAACAAAAAACACACAACATGGCATACATTGTGGATCGTGAAGAAATAAATTACTGTGACAGGGGCTGCTCCATCACATTTCTCAGCCCCTCTCCTTCTGGGTTGTGCATACCTGGTACACGTGACAAATAGATGTGATGTTCTGACCCCCTGGACAGTACTCAACTGTAAAACGGAATGGCTGAAGAGTCAGACACCAGTGCAGTATTCTGGAGTTTTGACTCTGCATCAAGTGCATCCACTTCAGGGCCCGATGGGCCGTGCGAAGAGTACTTTCTCTCTCTAACAGCTTTCTGCTCAGGAACAGGACAGGCCTCTCTTTGGGCTAGAACAGCACCTAAACCAACATCAGAGGCATCCACTTGCACAAGAAACATGTTATCAAAATCAGGACAGGACCGTGACATAATAGTTCTTTTAACTTTCGAAAGGCCACCTCACATTCATTAGTCCACTGAAGATGGGACGAAGTGTTCTTCTTGATGAGATTAGTTAGTGGTGTAGCTATGGTGGCAAAATGAGGCACAAATCTTCTGTACCAGCCAATTAGATCAAGAAATGACTGTACTTGCCTCTTGGTTTGTGGTCTGGGTATCCCTCGAATGGTCTCCAACTTCTCCACTAGAGACTTGATCTGGCCATGCCCAATGCAATACCCCAGGTATTGCACCTCCTCCTGGGCCCATGAGCATTTCTTCTGGTTAATGGTTAACGTGGCCCTCTGAAGCCACTGGAGGACCTGTTCAAGGTGATGGAGATGATCCTGCCATGTCTCACTGAAAATTATAGTCGTCAAGATATGATGCTGAATATTGTCCACAATCAGCTAAAACAATGTCCATGAGTCTCTGAACTGGAGCTGGTGCCCTTTGAAGACCAAAAGGCATCACTGTATACTGATACAAAGCAGTAGGTGTACGAAAAGCTGTATAGAGTATACAAGCAGTAGTAAGTGGGACTTGCCAAGAACCCTTACAAAAGGTCTAACGTGGTCATGTATTTAGCTTTGCCTAACCTCTTGAGCAGTTCATCAATTCTGGGCAATGGTTAAGAGTTCAAACAGTTGACACTGTTCAACTTACGAAAATCAGTGCAGAATTGAATGCTTCCATCTTTCTTAGGAACTAAGACAACCGGATTGGACCACTCACTTTTCGAAGGCTCTATTATACCCATCTCCAACATGGTCGCTACCTCTTTCCTCAATGACTCCACCATTCTCTCAGGAACACGGCAGAGCCTCTGACAGATGGATGTGGGGACCTTCAGAATGATGTTATGGCTGATAACCTTTGTGAGGCCTGGTGTCTCCTGGAAGAGCAGAGCGAATGACTTCTATACCTGAGCCAGATGTTTTTGCTCCTCACTCAAGTGCGCAGGAGGCTTGGTAGCACCCCTTTGAGGTCGAACTGGTTCCATGTCAGTCTCATCTCCATCCTCTGCTACCCGCACCATCATTACTGGTTTTGCAGCTGGGGCAACATCTCTCTCCTTGTATTCCCTCAACAGGTTGACATGTAGAATCTGCTTCTGATGTCTCCCTTCGGGGCACTGGCCCCACTTTTCTAGACACAACATAGGGGCCCTGCCATTTAGCAAGTAATTTAGATGTACAAGAAGGAAGCAGTATCAGTACCTTCTGCCCAGGTTTCAGTTCTCTCAGGTTCAGCATGTTTATCATACCAGACCTTTTGCTTGGTTTGGGCCTCTCTCAGATGTTCTTGGGCCATGTGTCTCATCTTATCCAGCTTGTCTTGCATCTGGAGGATATAGGAGGCAACACTGCACTGGGCTGACTCCCCAGCCACCCAACCCTCCCAGAGTACGTCCAGGGAACCCCTAACCTGCCTGCCATAAACCAACTCAAATGGTGAAAACCCTGTTGAGGCTTGTGGTACCTTTCTAAATGCAAAAAGCAGGAATGTAATCAATTAATCCCAATCCCTACCTGTCTCGTCCACAAACTTTTTCAGCATATTTTTAAGTGTACCATTAAAGCGCTCAACCAACTACTTTTAACCATTGGACCAATTATGTCCATACCAATATGCTCAAATGGTGTACCAATTATTGGTAAAGGCTGAAACAGTCCTCGATCTGCTTTGCAAATTGGAGCTACTTTTTGACACTGCACATGTCCTACAGTACTCCTGGACATCCTGATAAAGCCTAGGCCAATAGAACCTACCACTAATTCTGTCATAGCTTTTCTGTTGGCCTAAATGTCCTGCACATGGAATGCGGTGTCCCATATTTAGAATCAACTGATGGAACAATGTAGGAACAACCAATCTTGGAACCTCACTGTCTGCATTGTACAGGTGGTTATCTTTGAGAATGTATTTGTCACCGCTAAGCGTAGCTGCTTTAACAGGCTCACCATCTACCTCACATACCTTATCAAACAAAGGTTGAAGTGAAGGGTCTGCTCTCTGTAGCGCTTTAAAGTTGTCAGGGACTTGCCATTGTGGGTCCAGCAGCGCGGCATCAGGATCTGGAGCCACTGGGTCTGGATTCTGCACCTTAGCCTTCCCCACATGCTAGGCTTGACTGCGCTGTTTTTTTTTTATTTTTTTACCCTTCCTAACCTTTATACCACCTTCAAAAAGACTGATGATGTCAGGCAGGGGTTGCCCTTGACCTGAGACCTAGTAACTACAGCACATGACTTTGACACAGCCTGAACAAGATTAGGTTGAACTGGTAGATCATCTCCCAAAATGACATACCAGTTGATCAACCACCCCGACTGTCATGTATACTTGACCATCCACCCCAATATCCACAACAGCCGTAGGATACATCTGTCGTTCCCAATGAACACACCCCAACCCCACTAGGTTCCCAAAGTTTAATGATTCATTATCTACAAACTTTGTCTTCACCATTGTCTGTGAACTACCCGTATCCAAGAGCGCAGTGGCCTCTTGCCCATTAACAAGAACCGAGATTGCATATTGGGATTTTGGCCTGGACATTTGCATAGGGAGCTGAATTTCTGGCCTGGGAACATAACAAAAATTAACCTCTTTAGGTTTTCTGAGTGGACAAAAAGCTGCTTTGTGGCCTGGTTGGTGACAAAAACAGGTAAAATCCCCATTTTTAGGTTTTGTCCAACCCCCTGTATCATGCTTGGAGAAATCCACATTACCTTTAACCCCTTTTGTTCTAACTTGACCCCTAGTCACCTTATAGGGCCGAGAAGGTTTACGATGTGGTTCTGGGTGTTCTGCCAGATACCGCTCAGCAAATCTGGCAGCCTCCTCCCCCGTCTGTGGTTGATGCTCTTTTACCCATGTTCTGACATCTGGACGGAGAACACGCAGGTACTGTTCTAGGATTAATGTCTCGGCAATCTGCTCCTTCGTCCTGGTCTCTGGTCACATCCACCTCCTATAGAGCCCCTTCAACCTGTTGTAGGTCTCCCTAGTTGACTCTCCTGCAGGTATACTTGATTGATCTAAAGCGCTGGCGGTAGGTCTCTTCGGTCACATTATACTTGGCAAGGACAGTAGCTTTGATGTCAGAACAGAATTGTGAACACTGCTCGTCCATGCTAACATAGGCCTCTAATGCTTTACCAGTAAGAAGGGTGACAACACGAGCAGCCCACTCGTCCCGAATCCACCCCCAGGTCCTGGCGATGCGTTCGAAGCGGATGAAGAAGCTTTCCACATCTTCCCCTTCACTGAATACTGGTGTCTTGGCCCCATCGTACCGGCGGTGGGGCTGTTGGTCCAGTTGAGCGGGTGTCAGTGTTTCCTGCCGGCTGGGCTGCTGGTGTTGAGCTGGAGTGGGCAGATCAAAGAGACTCTGGTGACTAGCTGGATCATCGGTCACCCGTTCCTGTTTGGATTTTTGATAGACAACATTTTTCAGTTCTTCAAGCCCATCAAATAACATCTTCTCATGTCTTTGTTGCCTGTACATGAATTCCCTCATT
>JBAMYA010035096.1:0-15698 GCA_037176975.1 Arrhamphus sclerolepis | reverse complement strand
AAGATTCAGGAGATCCTTCGTCCCCACAGCAATAAGACTGTTTAATTCTATTTAATTAACTAGATGATGTTTTTGTTGTTTTGTTGTTGTTTGTTTTTTTACATTTTGATGATGATGAGCACTTGACAATTTGAATTTCCCTTCGGGAATTAATAAAGATATATCTATCTATCTATCTACCTATCTCACCAACTTTAGCTTCATTAAACTGGCTCCCTGTTAAATTTAGAATTAAATTCAAAATAGTTCTTAATAAAGCAATAATAAAGCTTGGGCATATCTGACTGTTGTGGCAAATTTTATATTACCGGAGAGATGAGCTTAGTAAGAAAAGGTTTAGCAATTTGTGCACAAAAAGGAGAGCAGTCAACAGCTGTACAGGACAACAGTGGGAAGCTCTGAGGAGATACCTCAGAACAGGATCTTCTATATTGTTTATAGTTTACTAAAGGTAAACATTCGGCTCTGTTAAGTGTCTTTGTTGGGTCTCAAGGCGCCTCAGAAGACCTTGGGTCCTGCCAGGAGGTGCCATCCTGTCTCCTGATTACATGCATAAATAGGCTATTTGACCTATGATTGATAAGATGTACCACATAAGAGGCACATAAGACGTGCCTGAAAGATTCTTGTCCATAGGTTAGGTCAGTCTGACTTACAGCTGACCATGTGTGTGTCAGATGATTCTTAAGAAGAGAATTAAGACGAGTAAGCATGAGTCAGTATAAGCTGCATATGAACCGCAATAGTTATAACGACTAGTGACCTAATTAAATATGATGTGCTGATTATGTATTTAGTATAACATAATATAATACAGAGTGTGTAATTTAGTAAATTTTCCTCCACACTGACATATCTGAAAATCTCATAGTTCCATACTATCCTGAATGCAGGTTTATTGACTGTTTTAACCCTCACGAGGCCTTAAGGGCTTGGGTCAAAATGACCCGAGGTTGATGCATAGGCAGAGACATAGGCTGTTAGGATTAGGGCTTAAGGCCTTGTGAGTGCTAAGAGTCTGTAGGTCTAAAAGAGAGGCAGAGCCTTTAGCTATCAGGCTTCTCTATTATGGAATCAATTTCAGGGAGGCAGACTTGCTCTTTACATTTACAGTTCGGCTTCAGACCTTCCTTTTTAATAAAGCCTTTAACACTGTAGTCTCTTAGTCCATCTCTTGGTTATGCTGCTATAGACCTAGGCTGCTAGGCCCTGTTTCTCTTATCTCAGTTTCCGGGAAGGTCAAAAGAAGTTACAGTTTCTCTTTGTTGATCGAGCAACAGTGTACAACAGAGTGCAGAGGGAGGCTTTGTGGTATTAAAAAGTCAATCAGAAAAGTGTGTTTAGTGGGTTACAGGACATGAATCGGAGCAGTATGACAGCAGTGAGGTGTCAGAAGAAGTAAGAGATAGGTTTCAGGGGGAAGTAGGAGACTTGTCTTGTTTCCTATGGTGATGGAAAGAGGAGATCAGATGAGTGTTTATGAACTATGATTATACTATTTGACTATAATAATACTGTTTGTGGATGAAACTGCAATCTGCAGTCATAGTCAGGAGCAGGTAAAAGAAAACCCGGAAAGACGGAGATATGAGCTAGCGAGAAGAACACTGAGTAGAAATAGCACAAAGGATAACTTCAGAAAGGCAGAATTACAGCGCACAATTCTGCTCATGAGCAATTTAAAATTAAATCTGCAAATATAGGAGAAAGGAAAGTGTTTATATAATGAAAGACAGCTACTAAAAGGGCACAAAAAAGAGAGGGCAGCACTTGGATGAGTTTAAACTCATGAATCTGAGCATGTTATCAGTTTGAAAGTTTGTATGGTGAAAGTTGGGACAAAACAATTGATAGAATCGTTAAATGAAAAGAAACCAGTCAATATACTGAAGTAACAGGACTGGACCTTTCAGTGGGACTCGCTGTACAAGATGTACCTGATGCGGATTTTGGCCTGGAGAAATCTTCTTGCACTAACCCTTCCAGACATAAATCTCAGAACTCCAGATATTTGAGCAGTGGACCATGTAGTAATAAATGTCAGGTTGTCGATGTCCTTCTTTTCACAAACATGTTTCTACATGTTTCTGGCTGAAATATGGAGAACACAGCTGGTCCAGGAAAACTCTACAAGCTAAAAAGAAAAAAAAAAACTCAAACTCAAATCTGAAACACAATGATGTGACATTTAGATGCAAGACTTTTTTTTTAAGCTAAATCCTAAAACATTCTTTGATTTCTATTCAGCTCAAAGTCTGGCCATTTAAATAAAATTTAATTAAGACACAGAGCACCAATTTCTTCTGATGATTAAGTAGTATCATGGAGGTTGATAAGTGGCAGGATAATATAACTTTAGTATGCTTACTAATCAAAAAAGCTCCTTGCACTCTATGGCAGTCATTATTAATGAACAATTCATGCAAGGAGGAAAGAGGATAACGTCATCAGAGTCGTATACATTGATGACGCCTGTTTTGGACTAATTGTCCTCCATTCCTGATGAAAGGCTCTATTATTACAGATAGACTTTTCTTTTCTTTTTTTTTACTGTGCTTGAAAGCATTTGGTTGTTTGAAGTGACTAACATATATATAAAAAAACTTCAACATAACACAACCTTCTCAGACAGCAGACACATATAAGTCTAATCTAGACAAGTCTGCCACTCATGGCTCATCAAAAATACTAGCAAGTGCTATGTGGGTCAGACATGTCCCAGAGCTCATAAACTGGACCAAATTTGGGTTTTGGGCAAGTGTTGCATGAGCCAGATGTGGCTCCAATTTCACACACACATGATCACAGTCAAACTTCACCTTATGCTGGGTTTTCTGTACCTCTAATGCGGCTATCACAAAAGAACGACACCCAGTTACGATAGAGACGCCTCAGCTGTGCAAAACCTAAAGAGTTTCAGTTCAGTGTTCTCTGTCTAGCTGTCGCAGTTCTTTTTTTAGTTCACTGTGATCACCAACATGATTCTAGTGTCTCCCTTTTAAAAAAAAAGTCCTAAAAACCAGCAGAACATGAGATGACAACATCAACTGCTGTGTTTTAAAAGAAGATTCTAGAGTTAGAGTAACCCTAGGTCCCTGGGTTAACTGGTAAGCAGCGTAAATCTGTTTGGGATAAAAATTATGTGAATTAAAACAGTTTTGAGTTAGAACAGAATATGTGTTTGCAACAAAATGACAATGTTAGCACATCTGGTAAGACTAATATTCCATTCTACTTTTGTGACACTGATGATACAAACAAACTAATATCATTTTAATGTCAGAAAGGTTGTGAAAAAGACAATATCTGTTTATGTTTGTATGAGCGCCTCCACAGGGTTTCTGCCGTCTTGTCACGAGTTAATACAAACTGGCTACTGATAGTTGGCAATAGTTGGAAAAGTGCTTTTCATGTGCTTGCGTCATCTTCTTTTCCTCTCGGCTGTTCCCTTCAGGGCTCACCACAGCTAAACCACATAACACCTACATCTTGTTCACCTTTCTTTCTATTCTTGCCCATACTATTTTATCGCCCATCATGTTACATTTAAAATGACGTTGGTTTGTCTGCAGGGACTTTATCCACACCATCACTTAAAGGAAATTCCCTTTCTGAGTTTTGTCAGAGGCAAGAAATAGAAATTTGCTTTGAGACAAGTCCGTCAGATAAGTCCGTTAGTCCGCCATTTTGCTGCTAACACATATTCTGTTAAAGCTCAAAACTGCTTTGATTCACTTCATTTTGGGTCCTTAACAAAAATTACACTCGGTTTCTCATGAAGACTGCTTCAAATGCCTCCAAGTGAGCTGGATAGTAATTACCTGGGTGCAGATAAAAGTGAAGGGGAAGGTGGAATCTATCAAACACGGCCAGTTTGCATGCTTGGTCACTTTCCCTGGAGGCCTTATCTAGCGCAGATCACGAGAACACGAATACTATAAGCGCATCCATGAGTGAAGAAGACGCAGTAACACACAGTGGTAAAACAAACCAGCTGAGTTCAGGAGAGGAACGTGACAAAGAGAGACTTTTCCATTCCTATTTGCATAGTAAACACTGCGTGCTAGTGTGTCTGTTGAAAGTCTTTAAAGATGAGCACTGAGATGTTTAGCCAGGCTTTGTGAATGTGTTGCTGGTGATGTAATCGCTTAACAATGGACCACATTGATGAGTGAAGCCACAAAGCAACACAGTGTCCCCCACCCACCCACCACCATCAAAATCAGCTTCAAAACCTAATTGCCTTTCACCTCTTTCGCTTGCCACAGGTCTTTGTTAAAGAATTTGTGTGGACAAACACTCAAATAAGAAATACTACAAACTCAGCATCCGATCGTGGAAAAGGACCCCCCCCCACTTCAAAATACAGCACACATATGCACACAAAGGTCACCACAGCCACTCAAAATACACACGTGTGTTTCAAAGCAGCCCTCTTGACAGCATTGTGAAACTTCATGGATTGCAGCAGTAACATTAATTGAACGTTTCTGTAAAATAAGTGCAGCCCATTACTGCCAACAAACAGCCCAGATCAAAACATTCATGAAAACAGAGGCCTTGTCTGAATTGGCTTCGTGCTGAGCTTTTGACAACTGCGTGGAAACTGTGAACGTCTCCCAACAAGACTAAATTGAGTCCTCCAGGATCAGAGCCAACTCAGAATGACGACAGCAAAGGGCCAAAGGTGCTGTTTGTTTGTTTGAGTGTCTTTCAGCCGGAGTTGCACAGCTTGTCCAAATAGTTGGAAATCAGTGGAAATGAAGACCCACGGTTTCGAACAGACAGGGAGGAGACCATCTTTGACCTGTAATAAAATAGTATTACTGCAGGGATTCAAATGACAGTTAATACAGCAATTTATAAGGGGCAGAGCTGAAGCACAGCAGAGAGGGAGTAGCTGGCTATATGCTTTCAAATTCTTTCTAAGGCTTTAAAGCTGGAATATAAAATTATATAATGTATCTTTAGGAAAGGTCAGTCCTATGATTATGCTACTATTTTTATTTTCCTTTCTTTTTTCAAACTGAAAGTAGAATCTGATGAATATAGAGCAGGATGAGTCATCAGCAGACTGCAGCTCATGTTTGGATTCTCTGAAACCATAGGTGACCTTTATAGGGTTTGTGATTGTGTTTGAGGATTTACTTGTTAATCCAATGTGTCAGATTGAGTTTAAGAAATGCTTTTACTACCAGTGAATATAGTTAAGTTTGCATTCCTGAACTTTTGTGACTCTTGTCTTAGAGACCAGAGCCTCATGGTGGAGAACTGGTCATTAGTCTGGTGACTGTGGGTGACAACAGTCTCCTGTGCTTACTCATGAGAGTGCTTAGGCCATGTGACAAAAAAAAAGAAAAAAGAAAAAGTGATTCTTGCACACTTTGACTTTCGCTTGTTAGCAGATACTATAAATCAAAGATATGTTAAGTTTGTTTTTCATTATGGTTATTTAGTTTGCTAGAAGAATGATCTTTTTTTTTTTTTAACCTAAATCCCCCACAAGTCTTTATAGGTCTCAGTTCCAGGAGTACATTTGTGTACGTGCACCAGTTAAATATGTAAACAGACCTGAAGCTGGTCTTTGTAAAGCTGTGTTTTGGAAGTACATGGTGCCACGACGTCTAACACTCATTAGCCTGGAAATGGGGACGAGGCAGCAGGTTCTAATGGGATGCAAAGTGATCTCATTATGGGAGGAAGCTGTCCCGCCAGAGCGTAACAGCACAACAGCACAGGCTGGGATGAAGATATGTCGGAAGGGATGGGAGTTTGGTGGAGGCGGGGGGTGAGGTTGACGGTGGAGTGTTGGTTGGTAGTTCAGTTCAGAGTGGCGCTGTGGGTCCAGGTCAGGCACAAAAAGCCCTTCTATCCTTTTGTGTGCCAGCAAGGCCTCCATTGTTCGAACCCTCATTAGCACCACTTGGTACAGTCTGTTTTGCAGAACAGGAGGCTTCATTTTGCAGTCGCTCCCGTTGGCTAATTCACAGCAGAGCTCTCGAACTTGGACGCAAACTGGTTCTCTGCTGCTTTGCATACTGAGCCCGCAAAAAGTCCGACACAGGACAAGAGGGAGTTGAGGACTCTCTGAGAGACAGCAGCATGGAGCCTGAAGATTATGGAATAACAGCCATGAGGAGAGGGAGCTATGATGATGCAGCAGCTTCACTGCGTCCTGTGAGTATTGATCCACTATCTACTGGCAAAGGTGAAAAAGATCCTGTCAGGGATGAGCGCTCAGTGTGACTCTGTTTGCTGATCCACAAATAGGATCATAAATCTCACGTATTGTGGCACCAAGTCTTCACGAGAAAATCTGAAACATTGTTGCCTGTCATGTCTGCAATGGGAGAATTTTACATTAATATAAGCAAAGAAAGAGTTGTCATTACAATTTATCACCTGGGATTAGTTTAACGACAGATGGAGCAGCTTTGAGATATTCATGGGATTATCTAAAAAAAAATAACAAAATTCCTCTGCACAACTTTTTAAGCATCATGTCTGACTGTGGTTGCCTTCTTTAAGGCTGTGTGGTTCACACACAGCGTTTAGATTTGTTGATAAATGTCCACAATCAAACAGAAGTGGACTTAGTCTACTTTGCCAAGCCTTTTAAATCTGCTATGAAATAGTCCATCTATTCACACAAATACAAGCAAAGGAGGCCACGCCCTTCCCGAAAAGCTCTGATTGGTCAGCAACACAAGCCTGACGAGGTACCGCTAACTGTCACACCTATTTTATCAATTTGTAAAACTCATAAAATATACCATTACTGGTTATTGATTTTGTCACATTGTAGTATGTAATATGCAGCATTCAAACAATCTGCATTACTCAATAAGAACCCAGATGGTTTTCCATTTTCTGGGAAAATTGTGCGTGAAACCGACCAGTCTACTTTGCATACTATATCCCATAATATGTGCCACAACCAGGTGAAACTAGGAAGCAATGGGACCAAAAGGAAATGATAAAACACACTTCGGGTTAGCGAGGAGGAAGAGAAAGACAAGACAGTGTGTCGTAGCAAGAGCTGAGAAGACTCAGGTTGAAACAGTTGTGTTCAGTTCAAAATACTTTATTCATTAGGATTAAAAGACGGAACAGAGAAGTGAAGCAAAAAACAAAAACAAACAAACATAGAAGCAGGATTTATTAAGTTGTACAAAGTGAGATGTAATGATCTTTTACGTCTGTAGAAATCGTAGCAGATAGGAGCTGTAAGAGGACACTGGAGACCAGGACGATTCCTGGGGAATTAGTTTTATAATTTTAATTGAAATTGTTATTAGTCTGGTAATGTTAGGGATAAGAAAATGATTAAATAAACTTCTGTAATGTACCGCCAGCCTTTTTTTCTTTAAATAGGCATAGACAAACTATAAACTGACGAGGAATAAAGACGCATTCTTCAAACTGAAACTACAAAATAGACTGGTCATTTAAAATGTTTTTTCTTTATCTTTTCACAATCTTTTCTTTCATTTGACCCTCTTCACTTGATCTTGACACGTCTGGCTTCTTTCCACGCAAAAACCTTCAAAAATAATGAAAGTACATATTTATCCTTTCGTTTATCCTCGGCAGCTGTAAGGATTTGACTTGTTATCGGGCTTTGGGGAGTCTAATAATTTCATCTTTAAATGATTTGTTGTACATTTACAGAGTTGTGGCAGCTAAAACAAAAATATAAAAATAAAAAATTTAGAGGGATGAATAAAAGTCTTAATCATGGAGAGAGCCCAAAGCTTTCTTTCTTCAGAGAAAAACAAAGGTTTTACGGGTCACTAAAGTAAACAATGTACATTCAGGTCACGTAGGTCACATCAGCCCCTTATGTCCTGGATCTGGTGTATTGTGCGTCAGCGATTATGTACCAGTCTGGCTCTGGCTGCAGAATGGAAAACTTTGACAACCTTTCCAGTTTGTGTTGTAGTTTGTTTGTTTTGCCCCCCCACCCAGCTTCCTTTCTGCTTCACCTAGTTTCTCAGTTTGTGCAGCAATTAGAGCGCAAGAGTGGCCTCGTCCTGATGACGTGTTTACTTCCATAAAGAAAAGTACAAATAGATTAAACTGCTTAATTTAATCCAATCCTGTCTGCTAAGTGGCTAGCATGGCCACGGTCACTGATGTAAGTGAAGCGGATGTGTTTTAGAGGGAAAAAGTTGTAGAATCACGGTAACAGTTAATGCGTTTGAACCTGTAAGGGCCCCCTCTTTGTGGCATTTGCTTCTTCTTCCCACATCTCTGTGGTTTGTCTCAGAGCACTCTGGTCCGAGGACATGCATGGTAAGATAATTGGGGATTTTAAATTGGTAGTGAACGTGCTTTGTTATCTGTCTTGTCTGTCCCGTGATGTCCAGAGTGCATCCCTCCTCTCTACCAAAATCCTCTGGGACAGCCGCCAGCCTGCTCATCCGTGTGCCGGATCCAAGCAGCACAGGAGATGGATGTACAGACCATCAGGGGTCACAGCCCCACACAGATGACTGCTCACATTTAGGGCCAAACAAATACTAGTCCTTCAAACAAACACATTTAGGAAGTGAACTAGCATTTTACTGGACACAAAATAGCTTAAACCAGGGGTGTCAAACTCCATTACATCTACATCATCACCATGGTTACCATCATAGAGGCCGGCTATTCTTTACTTTCTCAAGCAGCTATGTTGTCAGATTCCTGGACTCATGTCTTTTATCATAAAATTGAAGCTTTTATACTAAAATGAAATTTTTTTCTTGAATAATCATAAAATTTTAAAAGATTGGGATCTCTTTTCACAGAAAAAATAAAATAACATTCTAAAATGCCAAATTCGCAGTATCACATCTTGAACGTGAATCTTCATGACATGTCAAATTTATCATTATCTCAACCTTTATCATAAAATTCAGACTTCTGTACTAAAATTACTTTTTTTTCTTTTCTTGTAAAAATCACAAAATTCAAACAAAAATCATTTTGAAAAACTTTACGGCAAAATTGCACATTTTGAAATTCTACTTTTCTTTTTCATTTTTCGGTAACCAATACAATACAAAAATGTCACAAAATTGTAACCTTTCGGCTTTAAATTACAATTTTCTTTTGGAAAATACAAACTTTCTGAAATGATTTGACATGAAATCACATAACCTCAATTTTTTGTCAGGAGATCATACATTTTCTGTTATAAAAAAGTAAGTTTTTACAAAAATCAGCAACTTTTTGTTGTGAAATCATTTGAAACGCTTACTAAATCATGACTTTTTTTCATATCAGTACCAAATCAGACGGGCAGTCAAACTGAAATTTCCTCAGAAGTGTGTATGATTGTCTTTGCATGCTCTCACGGGCCTTTAGTTTGATATCCCTGGCTTTCTTACCTAAAAAAATCTGCCCAAGGGAAGTCATGCCTGTTGCTTCTAAAAGTTAAAAATAACTTTTCAACTAGATATAATTGGAAGCGGACCAAAAAACAAATGAAAGAAAAAAAAAAACTGTATCGTAATTGCTACAGATGTCTTGCTTCTGGGAACTTTGATGAGAGAGAAACAGACACAAGAACGAAATGACTGATGGCAACCAGATGGCAGGAGCAGTGATCACGCTTTGAGTGAAGCAAACACATAAAGAAAGCATAACTAACAGAAAAACATACGAAAAAAAAAAAAAAACACTTCCTGTCAGGTCTAGCGCCTGCTTTTGATGCCATATCTTTGCTTTTTGTGTCATGTTTCATGGTACTTCCTGTTTATTTTGGTAACTCACTTTGACGGTTTTTTGAGTCTACATACTGCATTGTTTCTGTGTACCGACTTCTAGCAGACAACACAACCGGCAGTGTGCTAGAGGTGCTTGAAATAAAATTTACAGTGCAACTCTCCAGTCTGCCTCACATCCCATAATGCAACTGGGCACTCCAACAGAAGCCAGTCACTTTGGTGCTAAATATGTACAAAATTCGACAGCTGGACCAGTTTTCAAAATATTCTGTTTACTAATATCACCACTTCTCGGTCCAGGTATTACGAACCATCATTCAATCTGATTGCAGTGTTGTTCTCATTAAGACAAGAGGCGATTGTAAAGCTGAACACCATGTAAGACTGAAAACAACTGCCTTTAAATGACAAACATGCAGACTGTAAAACCCTGTTATCTGTAATAGATTAAAGAATGAACCACTTAGTTCTCACAAAACACAAGCATCCATTCATAATGAGAAATACAAATCAGCTACACTCTGATTCCACCGTCACATTATGTTCTAATTATTAAATTATGATAAAAGATTAACAATTGCTTGAACTGATGTCAAGAATTCCAGATCTGTGAAATATTTTTAAAAGTTTAAGCGTGTCTGCCCCCATTTCCTGTCTACGAACCATCAATAAAGGCAACTAGAACAACAGGATTAAAAAGAGAGAGAGAGAAAACATGCCTCAGGCTGTTGTTTTACACACACACATATATAAATACATATATATATATTTATATATGATACTTATCAAAGCTTGGATGCTCCTGATAAAGGTTTTTATTTGTCATGAATGATGAGTGAGTGTCTTATCGCTGTTCATCTAAGATTTTGGTTACCTCATTTTAAGCTAAAATAAGAACACAAAGGTTTCCTTTTATGTCTTTAAAAAGAATTATAATCTGTAAAGCTGAAAGAAAGTGAACTTTAGAGCTCTAATTTCACCACTGCATGTCTTCTGCTTTCACGCAGCATTTCAGGCACTTGGCTCAGAGGCGCCGCTCTGCTCCATCTCTGGTGTTTGGGAAGACTTTGGGAATGTCATGGTCTCCTATCAGGTGGGCATTGTTTTTTACAAAAACTATTACCAGACCCTTGTTATTTGCTGATGGTGGCGTACCATAGCTTGAATTCGCACATTTACGTTTATTGTTGCAGGAGCTCTTACGATAATAGTAATAAAAGCCTTACTAACAGAGAACGAGGACTTCAACAGTAATTGTGATGGAAGGATGTTTTTGTGTTGACACTCCTGTTGTGTAACAGTAACATTAGCTTCTCGGTCACGAATTTGATTGTGAGTTACATAACAACGCAAAACGACAAGTCAGATACAGTTCACAAATAAAAATGTTCTCGAAAACTTTAATCTTTGGATCTATCAGATCCAAAACTACAAAACTTCCTGTTTGTCTCATTCGTATGACTAATATTGTTTCAAGATGATGAAGTGTGAACAGCGGAACCACATTTCTTTGCATCTAACCTGCTTATGTGATTGTCAGACAGCTATTTTAGCCATGTGCTAGAATGCTAACAACAGAAACAAACGCAGCTGCTTTTTGGGGCAGATGCAGCAAGTTCAACAGCTGCACAGCACTTCTGAAGAAATTTCCTTTCTACAGTTTATTTCTTCTTAAAGTTAAATATTCTATTAAGAGCCAGAAGTGAAGAAAATATCCTTTTTTTTTGTATTTATGTGAACCTTTTTGCTCCCTTTCACTTTCTTTTTCTCCTCACTGCAGCCTCCAACCTGCAGAAGGCAGCACACAGTAATGAAATATGGCAGACAGATGAAAGTATGTTACCAAAGCCAAACAGAAAAAGAAGCGTACTTCCTCTGTGATCCCCCCGTACTCCCCACGTGTAACAGCCGCAGTGGCATTTTGTGGCCTTACCTTATCCCCCGGGGCAGGGAAACCACTGTCCTCACAGCAAACACAAGTGTCTCTGAGGGGATTTACACACTGAAGTTTTGAAACAGTGACCTGTTTATTTATTTTCACTCCTTAAAACCACTCAGGCTGCTTTTATTTGGGACTGTTTACTCTGCAAAGATGACATATTTAATCTGTGTTAAACAGATTTATAGGAACTGGTTTTGGTTGCATCTTGTATGCCAGCTCATGTTCCCGCAGTTATTAACCTGACTTAACAAGAACACCATCTTTGATTCACTGTTGTCCTTTGTTAATCTGGTCCCTACTTTTGCTTTTCTCCTGAAAGAAAGAAAAAAAACACTTCTTTCAATCTGAGAGCAATAAATATGGGAATATATATTTTTAAATGACAATAATTAGACTTGCACATTACTGTTAACTGCTAACTGAAATCTTTTTGTGCTTTATCTTTCAACACATCTCAACAATAACAATAGTAGGTAGAAAGTCTGACGTCGCTTTTGGATCCTCATTTTTCATCATTTTTAATCATTCCTTAATGATTCATTTAACTATCATTATAAGTCACTGTTATGTATGTTGATGGATTGCAGTGGTGTTGGAGGAGACTTAGACTCAAACATTTTTGAACTTTAAAAAAAAAAAAAAAAAAAAAACTCATGGTACCTCGACTTATATCTCATGTTCTTTATTGAGAACTACCAGAGCTGACTTCTATGGCGGCATACAACGCAACCACAATATATTAATGAAGATTTTCAGATTTACTTTGGTTATTTTATTGATTTGTTTTTTTTAAATCCTTGAGCCCAAGAAACTGAGTCATATTAGAAACACCTTCAGACTGTTTCTTGTTTGTCTGATGTCTCACCTTGTGCAGTAATCATTACAAACAAGCCCTCGCATGAAGACCCCCAGAGCTGTGGGCGAGTCTGACGTGGCTCAAACAAATGTCACCCAAATTCCATTGTCACACGCCCACCCAATCGACACCCAGACATACTCTTGCATCATGCAGGGGGTGGGCTTGTGGGAGTGAAGTTTCGCCATAGTCGAAATGCCACTGATGTTTATACATCAAGGTGACAAGACGTAGATATGCGCAACTTCATACCTAATTTATCAAACAGGACGATTATCAGACCTTTTCGAAGGTAGTTATTTCTGCTCTACCAACAGAAATAAAACAAAGTAAATGTCTTTGCGGAACTAAGCTCATTTATAGTGTCAGACTGTTTGTTGTTTTGCATTACAAACCAAGGAAGTATAGGTTTTCCCAAAGTAACTTTCTCATTTACACTGACGAGGTAAATTGCTACATTTCAAACATACAGGCTACGTTTCAACATGTGACTAATTTTCTTCTAATAGTCTACTTCAGTTTTACTGTTATTGTTGTCCCCCAAGAGTTACAAAAAAAGAGTGTGTTTTGCTGGTAGTTTATTTTTTATCTTTGATAGGCCACAGAGGGTCACAGGGAAAGTACCGCTACTGAAAGAATTTGAATTTTTTGCCCTACACATAGTCGCTGTGGGAAGAGCATTCACCAAAACTTGTTTCACAATTCCTCAGAACGCCTCTGCACTTGTTCAACATCATCACCAGGACTGCAGACTTAACTGGCTTGTGTGTTAATTAGAAATGGTTTACATCCTACCTACCAAAAAAAAAAAAAACCTGAAAAGGGTAAGTAGAACAATGTGAACAGGTAAAAGCATCTTTAAGGAAGAAATTCATTTGAAAAATAATCCTGGATGATTGTGATTGCAGATCACTTAAATCTTATCAGAGATAACCAACAGCAGACCACATGGCAATGTTAATAGTGAACATAAAAGCATTTCCAAATCATTATGAAGAGAACTCAAGATATCGGGTAACAGCAAGAACTATATAAAAAATTAACATAAAAAAAATGGTGCTTGGAAAGATGGGAAAAAAGATGAAGGGATGTATCCATTATGTCTTGTTACTATCAGGCTGTTGAGTGAGTATTATGATGTGGGGTTGCTTCCATTGGTAAGGTCAGCATTATATCTTTCTATCTTTTTTTGATAGTACATGTATATGTCAAGATAACAGTTTCAGGACTCATTGGGCTCAAATTATGAAAGAGACATCTTTGGGATGTGCAGGCGAGGACCTTACTCAGTGGTCTGACTCTTCCAATCGTCGAGGAATGTGGATAAAAATTCAAAAACAATTTCAAAATGAATGAAGGAATGACTGAGCGCGCATGATTGTTTGATTAGTCTCTGTGATGGGCTGATGACCTGCTCTACCCAGTTTCTCTCCCTGAACTGGATGACACTACTATGGAACATTAATAAGAGGCTGTTTGAAAAAGATTCTGGCCCTAAATCTAGTTATGGACTACTGATGCAGACATTAACCATCTACTCTCCTAATTAGCTCAAAGGAAAAATGAATATACAATCTGCATTTGGGACCTGTTGCATATACATGCCTAATTTCTGGAAGAATTCCCAGAAATGTTCCCATTCTCAGGAAAGGATTAATATTTATATACTTAAGAGAGAATCTGACATGGTTAACTATAAAACAAAGTTATCTTGTCTTGTCTGCCACTTAGTATATTTATTGTAACCACTTTAATTTTTCATGCATCTCTCTATGTGCTTCTCATATACCTTCACCCATATCTGCATAACAGAAGGTTAGATGTCACTGCGTCTATTTAAAATTACAATGTATTATATGTTGTATGCACCTGGCCTGGATTGTTTGTTTTTCTTTGAACATTAACCTTTCTGGGGGTTTAAGCAGCATTTCAGCTCTATCAAAATCCATCCATCCATAATCTATACTTGCTTATTCTTGTGCACGGTCACAGGGGGTCTGCTGGAGCCTATTCCAGGTGTCTTTGGGCAAAAGGCAGGGGCACACCAGGACAGGGCCACATGTAGACAAATATCTCACACTCTCACCTAAGGGCAATTTAGAAACCAGTCAACCCAGTGCTTGCCTTTGGTCTGTTGGAGGGAGGGAGAACCCACGCTAACACAGGGAGAACATGTAAATTCCACACTGAAAGACCCCTGTGGAGACTTGAACCAAGAGCCTTCTTGCTGTGGTGCTGACCACCAACTCACCACGCTGCTGCCGCTGGAAAGGGAACCAGAGTCGGGCCGGACCCGGACCGCCGGGGTTGACCGTACGGGGTCCAGGCCACAGATGGGCCACACTCGACACTATCAAAATACAAACGTCATCAAATAAGTACTTTGTTTGTTTGTTTGAATACTTTGAACAATGATGACAACAGTGAGTAGTTTTTGTTTCTTTTTAGCAGCATGTTTTTAAGTCATTAAGGAAGCTAACATTATGGTATCAGAGCTTAATTACATTCCTTATCGCCTAGCTTACAGAAGGAGGTTGCGGCTTTAAAAGTGATGATGACCTTGTTATTTCTTTTCCCTGTTTGAATCATTTGGTGATGACTGCGACTGTCTTACCTAGTTTATACTTCCCTGACTCAGTCGAAAAGCAGACATAGCCCTCTCCATCTCTCCAACCATCTCTCCAACGGCTGACAGATGGCTCCCTCCCCAATTTTTGTTTTTAGCATTTCTGCCGCGTGACGCAGCACCGGTGTTCTGGGTGTTTGTCCTCTCTGTTTTTATTTAGTCCCATCTATTTACTTACTGGAAGAACTTTTATTTCTGGTACAGTAACACCAAAAATTACCAAGTATTTTTCAACGAGATGGCGAACCTACAGAGGTCTACTGGAGTGTTTTTGTTTGGAGATGGAGGAGCAGAAGGTACGTTAGCACGTCACCTGCCGCGCTGCTTTGTTGATGCTGTCATGCTGAGCTGAATGCAAAGGAGGAGAAGAGATAAGAAGATGAAGTAGGTGGCATAAGACACAATTTCTTTTTGTCTTTCATGTATCAAATTGAAAATCGTGTATTGGACCGAGAGCCTCGTACTGATCATTACATCCCAAATATGTGTGTGTGTGTATATATATATAAAAAATAGAAAAACATTAGTGATCAAGTGGAAGTTGTATTTCAGTGGGTTTCA
>JBAMYA010035075.1:0-15699 GCA_037176975.1 Arrhamphus sclerolepis | reverse complement strand
ATATACACACACACATTTTATCATAGAATTATCATACTTTTTATATGTATGATTAGACTGATGCTGGTTGAAAAACAAAGCAAAAACATATAACATTTTTACAGCTTGTTTTTTAAGCCTAATTTCTGACTACAGATGCTAGCGGCTAGCTGAGGCAAGTCAGTTAACATGTTTTCAGAGAGGGCTTTATGTACTATTTTAACCTTGAGGAAAACACAGTGTACTTTATTAGTCGAATAAACAATTTCCCAAGTAATTATAAACCTTTAACATTAGTCCCTCTTGTTTGTGGATACTGCTATCTCTCTTCGTTAATTAGCTTCCTACAACAGTTGATTCCAGCAGCTTTGATTGTAAAGCTTCACAACCAAAAATTAAAAAGCAAAGAATAATACATTACTGGTAGCTTACCATCTCCTTGTAATCTGTAGACATCATTTCCTGGAGCGAATTCTCCAAACTTTCTGCTCAGTTCATCCTCTCTTTTTGCACATTGCTGGATCAGTGGAGGAAAACGTGGTGTTCCTCTGAGGAGAGGAGGGAAACTAGACCTTCACAGCAAATCACGATAGTATTCACAGTTTTCCCTGTGCTAACATAACAATAATGATAATAATAAAATACACTGTATACAATACACTAAAGTGCATGTGAAAGGTTATTTCAAAGTTTTATCCCGCTGAAGAAGAAGCGAGTCTGAATGTTGAAGACAAACTGAATGAAGTGAGCCTGAGAGGCGCGGAAGGAGGGGTTTGCGCGCGCGTGTGTGTGTGTGCGCGTGTGTAAGAGAGAGAGAGAGAGAGAGAGAGAGAGAGAGAGAGAGAGAGAGAGAGAGAGAGAGAGGTACATAGCTTTTCTGCATGTGTGTTGTGTTTCTGCATGAGGTACATAGCTTTTCTGCATGTGTGTTGTGTTTCCATGACTGGTACAGGCAAGTTGTGGCTTCGACTGAATGTCACCTAACAGAAACTTATATCAGCAGATGAATACCAAAGAACTACTGAAACCAGTTCGACTACAATGTCAGTGGTGTTTTTTTTTTTTTTCTTTTTGTCTTTTCTCAATTTCACCAATGAGGTGAAACATAGTACTTCACCTATTTTCTGCACCGAAGGATGAATTTGTAGCACTGAGTGCCAAAACTGACTCTAGTTTTGCAGTAATTGTTCAGGACTTCAGCTGCAGGTTTTTCAGTCACATATTTTGGATTTAAGATCAGAATCAGAGTACATCACAGCCTGTAAAAACGGCCTGAATATAAAGTAAGACATAACCTTGATGTGATCAATCTGTGTGCAAACTTGTGGGATAAGATTTGAGAAATGAAGGCAAAGCTGTAACTAAGGACATCATGCAGCTGCATTGTGGAAATTCACTATTTTTCTCATGAAGGCAGGGCAAGTTTGTTTGTATAGCACATTTCATACACAAATGCAACTCAAAGTGCTTTACAAGGCATTATGAAATAAATTAATAAAAAATAAAATAATTTTCAATGTATAATTGGACAGAAAAGGATTAAAACAAAAAGCAGTAAAATCAGTACAGTAAAATCCGACTAAAGAAAGATTTGTTTGAGGTGGGAAAAAAGCTTTCTTGGTTCCAGCCTTGTTGTGGCTGCTGAAGTTCAGGTCTGAGTCAAATAAAACTCCAAGATTCTTAACCTGGGATTTTGTCTTGAGCCCTCTGGATTCAAGCTGGAAGACAACACTCATTCTGTCTATTTTGTTACCAAATAGAATTATTTCTGTCTTATCCTGATTTAACTGAAGGACGCTTGATTGCATCCAGCTATTCACTTGCTCCAACCAGGGACAGAGAGAGTCTAACGGACCAGAATCATCTGGTGAAAGAGCCTTAGTAGACCTGAGTGTCATCTGCATAGCTGTGATCAGCAACATTGCTGTTACGTATGATCTGACCAAGCGGAAGCATGTACAGGTTGAATAATAGTCATCCAAGAATTGACCCTTGAGGGACTCCACAGGTCAGTGGAATAAGCTCAGATTTATTCTAAGTTAAGATCTGAACCAACTGAGAACTGGACCTGATAGCCCCACCCAGTTTTCCAGTCTATCCAAAAGGGTTTTATGGTCCACAGTATCAAAGGCTGAACTGAGTTCCAGCAGCACCAGAACAGATGTTTTACCTGCTTCAGTCTTCAGATAAATATCATTCAAGATCTTGATCAGAGCTGTCTCAGTGCTGTGATTTTTTTTTCTAAAGCCAGACTGAAATCTGTCTAAAAGACTGTTCACATTTAAGAAGCTGTTCAGTTGGATCGATGCAACTTTCTCAATAATTTTTCCTATAAAAGGAAGATTAGGGATGGGCCTGTAATTGTTTAATTCTGAAGAATCTAAGCTTCTCTTCTTCAGAAGGGGCTTGAGTATTGCAGTTTTCAAATATCTGGGAAATGTGCCTGAAAGGAGTGAAGTACTGATGATATTCAGCATGTCTGCTCCCTGAGATGCATAAACTGTTTTGAAAAAGTTGGTTGGTAAAGTGTCAAAACAGCATGTTGATGAATTTAGATTCTTAAGTACCTCCTCCTATTCTGCATTCTGAGTTATAAAATCAGGAGCTAACTGTGCTGGGGAGTTGTTAGTTTCTCACCAGTGGCAAAAAGCATGATATTCCTGATAATCATGTCAGAAAAATAGGTTTGTCTAGCCTTTTTAACAACAGTGTTGTAAGTAAGAAGGTTTTCTTTAAAGAGTTTGTAATGAATGAGTAGATGACTTTTCCTACATTTAAGCTCAACTTTTAATACTTTTACCTTTTCAGGGGCAATAACATCAAGTGTTTTACATTCAAAATTTTCAAGAAGCACATCAACAGGCTCAGACCTTGGGCTCACTGACGTAGACATGACTTCCATATAAAGCTGAGCAGTCTGATCATTTATAAACCATTTACTCACAGAAACTGACTCTGTTGGGCGACTGGAGAAACGGATATTTCAAAGAAAACACAGAAGTGGTCAGAAAGACCAACATCTTTTACAGCAGTGTTAAAAATATCAACAGCACGTTCCCTTGTTTATGTGTGGCCTCGTTCACATGTTGAAAAGTTTCTAACACACCACAGAATTCACTGGCAGTTTTGTCTGAGGGATTATCAATGTGAATGTTAAAATCACCAACAATGAAATCTGTTGTGATAACAGCAAGCAGCTTAGAGAAGTTGTTGATAAAACTTGCAGAGAGCCTTGGAGGTCTGTAGACAATTAATAACACGATTTTTGGACTGCCTTTCATAAATTCAAATGAATCAAAATCACCTCATGTTAACTGTTTGCACTGAAATGAGTCTTTAAAAAAGGCAGCAACTCAACCACCTTCCCTGTTTGTTCAAGAAACATTCAATTAGTTAAAGTTTGAAAGAGCTGACTCAGTGAGAATGGGAACACTGTTACGACTGTCTAACCAGGTTTCAGTTAAAAGCATCAAATCAAGATTTTGCTCGGTAATAAAATCTTTGATTAAGAATGACTTTGTTGTTGAGAGATTGAACATTTAGCAGAGCTACCATTGTAAAGTTAGTAGTGGGGACCTGAACAGAATCTTTAAAACAAAACATCTTCACTAAATAATTTCTTTTGGGTTGCAAAGTTGCAGGTACCGCTCTCTTTCTAAGACCTATAAACACAGGAATAGAGACAGCAGCTGGAACACTGGGCCCCGTTTGTCCTGGAGGCAATGAAGTTCTTGCGTTTTTCATGATAACATCCCCACAGTGAATTGCAATATCACATGCTGCCTTCCTGACTGGCACAACTTCAGCAGGTAACTCCCGGCTTCATGAAGGCTTCACAATGCAGGGAGGTTTATTCAATCATATTAAACATCCTCAAGGACACCCAGATAAAGTTTGAACTTTTTTTTCCCTTCAGCCGATCACACACAAGTGGAGGAATCTTATTCTATCACCGCAGCTCATCTCAAGGACGTTAGATAAACGTCAGCTCAGACAGGCCACTCTTTTCTCTCCTTTCTATCTCCATCTGTTGCTGTAACTGATTCATTCTGCTGCTCAAAACTATTAAGTTTGACTTTTGGCTGGCATTGCATTTTTAAACTATCACCAAAGGAATCAAGGGGAGAGGACTTGGAGCATTCAGCAATCAGCGTGAGAGCATTTTGGCTCAGGTGGGGGCTCACATCCTAATTCAGAGTGACCTCCTACAAGTCTGAAGTCCCCTAACTGAGTTATCTTTCACCTCAGAAGGAGTAATTGAATGGAGTAGAATCAATGAGGTTGTCCATAAAAGCAATCATCAGACGATGCTGGCAATTTAAAGCATCTCAACAGTTCAGTGTCTCGTGTTATTGGTGGCAGGAAGGCCTGCATCAGCTCATATCTGATATTGACAGGAAGACACGAGGCCGAGGGGATCCTCCAATACGATTTGTCATCATTCTCCACCAATTTGATTTTGATGTGATTGTCTATCCACTTACATACCCCTGGAGGTCACAGCGAGTTATGTTCTGAATTTCTATCATTAACTGACACAGCATCTGCTCCTTCCTCGACAAACCCAGGCCAAGTGTGTAGCAAATTGACAGATCAATTCTGGTAGGATCTTTTCAGCGAGAGGAAAAGTCCACACATGTTTTCCATGCATCGAATCCTACTGAAGAAAATGCAGAATACAGTGCAGATAAAAGAACTGTTAACTGCGTGAGTGTACTGAAAGTCTTCTGTTCTGTACAGTCAGCTTTTGCTGGTCAGTATCATCAGGGGTCATGAACTGATGACCATATGCAGTCACATAAAATGCGCTTCAAAACAATGACGACACAGAGTGGCCCTGTGACAGAGCTGGTGACAGATGAGATGAGTGAAACCAGAGCAGATGCAGAGGGCGAACAAAGCCGCTGAAGAGATGCCATGCGAAGATAGGCCAGATGGAATGTCTTTGTTTGATGTGACCAAAGTTTACGGCTATGCAGGAAAGAGATTAAATGTAGGCTACATGCAGAAAAGAAATGGACACTGAAAATGCTGAATTCCACACTCGTATGAAAGCTGAATTGACAAATAACTCCATCTGCATCTGAAACTAACATGATGACATGCAACACTTCATTATCTCTGTCATCAGTGCCTCGAGGTTTTGCTGCTGCATCCTGTAAGATGTTTCATGAAATTACATGAGCTCATTTTAATGTTGTCACTTTGTTTTCTTATTAGTCCAGCGTCAGGTTTCAAAACACATCCAACCTAATGGATAGATGTGTCTTGAAAACTGACCAAAGTCACTTTGACTCAGTTTACTTTATACTGGTTTACACAGATGTGCTCATTTGGCGCCATCTTCTGGTCGAATGATATAAACACTGCACGCGGGAAAGTGGTTTACAACCAAGGTACATACTTTTTGTAGTTGTAACATAACCTCAGTAATTCTATTGAATTTTATTCCAGTAACCTTGAATAATGTTGGGGTCCTCTGATGCTGAGTTGTGTTTGTAAATATTTATGAGCACAGGCAGAAATAAGGGAGAAGAGTTTAAAACCAAAGAGCATAAAACATATAAGAAACAACTTTAGAGTGTGAAGGTAGAGCAGCCCAAAATACAGGATTCTGCTGAGCCTCTACTATACTCCTGTATCAGTACATCACTGTATCTGCATGTGAAAATTAAAGCCACACCACGCAGACACAACATATACTGACAGGTTGCAGAAATGTAAGGGTTCACTTAAGACGGAGGTCGAATTGGAAAGCTCACCTGTGGGTTGTGAAGTCACTACTAATGTAGAACATAAGATGTAATCAGCTTTAGGATTTGGTCAACTTTGTTGTTTATCAGCAAGATTATACCAAAGCATGTACTGAATAATTTAGGAAAGCACTAACCATAACCCTTCTTGCACTCCAGACGAGTCGCCCCAAACACTGGGAACATTTGCGAATGGAAAAAAAGAGCGAGTCCCAACGAGTTGAGGAACTGACACTTTGCCATTCAATAAAATATCAGTATTGATTGTTATTGGGCATGAAAAAAAAAACATGTTGCTATCTCAGTGATGTTTTGCTTTCACATACAGTACACATACAGTTGTTGTTCATCACTCTCAATATCTCCATGTAAGTATTATCTGTGGGGAGAGTAATGAGGTCAAAGCACATATTGTAAATTATAAACGTTGTTCAAATAATGAAAAGAGTACGAGTTCTGCATTTTCATTCCGTTTTATTCATATTTTGCACAGCATCCAAAACTCTTCGGCAAGGGGCTGCAAAGACAGTTATATAATTTTAAAACTTTCTTTGCAATATAGGGAAGCCATGTTGTACAGATGCAACATCATGGAAGATTTATATATTCCAGTATGGATATAACTAAATTTCTCTAAAGAAAGAACTTTATCAAATACTGAAAACTGAATGACAAAAACTGTTCAAATGTCAGGTCAGGTCACATTTTTTTTTTTTTTTAAACATTGCTTTCTATATTTCTGTTGTATAACACATTCCAGCTCCTTTGTGGTTTTCTTGGCAGCTGAATCACTCCAGCAACACATCCTTTTTTTTGTCCTGTCTGCACCTCTGATCCTGCTCGCCTGTCTTCACTTTGTTCTTAAGACGGCTGAAAATCTGCTAAGTTAACAAACTGGTCTGGGTGACTCCGCTGTCTTCAGGCTGCGTCTGCCCTCTACTGCTGAGACAACGTGTCATCTACTTTGAAAATAAAGATCTCATCATCGCGTCTCCTGACTGCTTGCTGTCCTCCCCCCTCCTCAATCTCTCCCGCTTCCTTAATTTCATCAACACAGTCTCTCTCCAAGCATGTACTTAAAATCAGTAACATTAACAAGCACGCGGACTTCACAAAACAGTTAACTTAAGGTTATTTTTCTGGAAAAAATTAGGCTTGCTTGGAATATTAATGTGTCTTGTTCAGATCACTAAGCTGATTGTTTCATCATTGGACAACAGACATTAATTTTTAAAGATATTCATATTTCATTTAAAATATATTTTTTCATCAAAATAGATTTAATATATAATTTAAAAAGTCCTTAAGTATGGGAAAATAAAAATTCTATATTCCTATGAAAAAGAAGACCAACTCAATTGTGCGAGCAGACGTTGCTACCTGATAACTGATTTTTAAAGGGTCTATTCTTTTATTTTATTTTTGGGTCTGTGTTATAAAGCAGACGACTGAAGCACGTAGTCATGTAATCCCTTTATATTGTTGTAACAATGATGCATTCACACACTTAATAGGATTTGTGATTAATCACAAAAACCCTTGATGTAAAGCAAACTGCGAGACCGAGTAGGACATCAGCAGAGTCTTAACAATACATCATTTAACTCGGTTACTGTAAAGAGACATTTTATGTTTTACAGATCATGAGTCGGTTTAGATTCCTGAAAATATTTCAGATGTCAAGTTTTGATCGCTGTTTAATATCTCTTTCTATATCAAGTACACCTCATTATGTTATTGCACAAACCTACGAGTAAACAAAGAGCTGAAATAGCGTAAGTGGGGACAATTTTGAAAAGTTACATTATCACACGAAGCACCGACCTTTAGTCTCATCACCTTTAGTCCAATCACAGAGCATGAATGTTTTGGGTCTTGATCTCAAGGAGTTTCTGGGTCACACAGTAGCAGATTTGTACAAATGATCATATATTTCTATATTAAACTTGTTTCCATCTCTAGTCCCTGAGATACTACAACACTGGTTAAAGGACATTTCAAGCACTTACACAGCTTATCTGTTGCGTGATAAGGCTATTTCATGAGTCAACAAACACAATACTTAACTCTTCTACTGGTTCTCACCAGACGTTGTTTTGATGACTGTAATGGCTTGATAATGATAGAAACACGTAAAGTCATATATGAATGTAAAATACGCGTAAAGAACTGTTTTAACATGGATGTAAACCTGAAAATAAACATCTCCAAACATAACAGTCCTCCACGTTCTTAAGCGGAATAAAGTCTTGTTAAATGCTAAAAAAAAACAAAACAAAACAAAAAAAACAACTTGTCATTCATATCTTTAAACATAGTTTTTCCGTCACTTGCATGAAGTTTGAAAAACAGAATGAGGTTTTATGTTTAGAGTTAATGCTGATATAATAAAGACACCCTTCCCAGTAGCACACTTGCTTAGCAGGAATTCATTTAACATGAAGCTGGTTGAACTTGAAAGAGAATCTAAATCCCCTCTGACATGAACACATGACAACATTCACTGGGAGTTTTAATGTTGTATAAAGTGCAGTGAGTCATAGGTAACAACTAAACTTGTGTAACACTTTGCTTCATTGAGTCTGGTATTTGGCCAAAAGGCAGACATAAGGCTTCAACGTTCCTGTTGTGTCTCATACTGGTGTGGATTTCCTTTGTGTAATCAGTCCCTAGATTAGGTATCAGATGGTGTGCAACTTTATCCCCTTTCTATGCCGTCTTTGTCCCTGCCTGATACAACATTAGTAGTATTTTGTCCCGTGTTGTGCTGTAACACCAGATCCTTCTTATGTGTCCGTCATCCAGGCCTCCCATGAAGTGGAAGTTTTAAGCTGCAGCTTAGTGGAAAATCTCTACAGCAGCTGTTACATAAATTTTCCAAACTGAAGTTGCTTGAGATGTTCATGGGTAACACCCTTTTATCACTTTGATTGATTTATTTTTTTGTTGTTGTTGTAAGTTTCAGAATCTTTGTGGAATGAAAGGTGATCATAATGTTATTAAGCTCCAAGGTAAACTATTTAACTGAGAGTTCCAATACTGGATGCATCATGAATACCAATTTAATAAGATAAAAATAGGCTTTCCCACCGAGCTTTTGTATCTTTATAAATCGTAAAAGTTTTTCGATGGGTTACAATCATGCTCAGGACTGGGGTTGGTGCAATAATTCTATGGTTCCCCTTTTTCAGTCCCCACCCCCTTTTTTTCCCCACTTTTTTTTAAAAACATAAGACAGACAGTTCTCATCTCTCCTCCATTATTTTTTTCAGGCAGTCCACTATGTCCTCTCCATTGACCCAAGGAACTAAGTTTGCCTTGAACCTGGCAGGCTGGGACTGCTGCATCTCCAGCAGCAGCTTGTGCATGGGGAAGTCCCTCCTCGGGAAGGCTGTGTCCTGGGGCTGCAGAGCCTGAGATGGGCACACATCATTTTCCCCATCTCCGATGTAAAACACCCTCTGGAAGGCAGCACCACCGCGCTCCTTTTGCCTGGCTGCTAAATACTCTCGAAGGATCGCCTGCTTGCACATGTTGTCGGGGCAATGTGAGCACGAGTGCGAGTGGAAAGGGAGAAGCACAAGTCGGCCTGTTGAATCAAAACTGCCTGGGTTCGTGAAAACCTTCCTGAAAAGCTGACGTACCCCAGCCTTCTCCAGCCACGTTTCAATAAAATACATGTTGGCATCAGAGACCACCACCAACTCGAAGTCTTGCTGGTGGCTCTGCAGGTACTTAAATAGGCTCATTAGGCCAGGAGTGGGTGGGATCTTCTCCACTGCTGAATGGATGGATTCTTTAGAAACACCCTGCTCCGCCATGTAGGCCAACACCTTCTGCATATACTCATTGTAGTGTCCTTCGCGGTAGCTGTCTCTCAGCCAGGCGGGGAGCTGTTGGCCTGGGAGAGCCCGCACCACAGCATCGTCGCTGCTTTCGTAGATGATGGTCTCGTCGAAATCAAACAACACCAAGAAGCGCTGCTCCTGTGGCGCTGCACGGCCTGCGTTAGATGGAGCCGTCATCGTCAGAATGTGGTTCCTGTCTGGAATCTGGAAAAAAAAAGAATTACAGTCAAAAAGAGATCCAGAGGGGGATGCTGTGTTGTTACAGCTCATTTTACAAATAAAACAAGATGCCGAAAGGAATTGAATGCCATCAATTAGTTCATAAACTGAAAAGGAAGTGTGCTTACAATGGGACAGGAATTAAACAACAAAAAAAACCCCATAGAAATGCATAAACAGGATGACAATTTACTTAGAGAAGGAGAAAAGCCTAAAAGCAAGTCAAACTACACTGTATACCTACAACATATTTAAATTTCTGCAGAGATTCCTGATGGCTACTTTCCTCTCAGACATTCTTGTATTCTGGAACAGTTTCAGTTTCTTATGTACAGAGTTCATATATCTGCAGCACAAGCCTTTCCCTGTTGCAGACAAGCTCTAACTTGACTGAGGAGCGCTAATTACTTCTCAGCACAATTTATACACATACAAATATATGTTCTGAAGCCACGTCAGCAATGGAGAGGTGGAAAAATACACAATTCTACCTTTACTGTAAATATTTTTGTTTATTTAATGGGGGGCATTTCTATTCAATATCAGTAAGTATTTTTGAATTGAACTGAACTGAATTGAATCCATATTTGTCAGTCAAATGTAAGCAAAACAAAACAAAATTGATTTATGTTATAATACCAATAAATCATAATTCTTTTGAGCCAGTCTATGTATTCAGTATATTGAATGGTTAAGTATTTGAAACTAATTAGATTTATTAATGATTAATGCATAAATCTTTCATTATGTATCTAAAACAGGTTGAATTTATTGATATTATTACATAAATTGGTATTATTACTTAAATCTCTTTCTTCATTCATTTACATTTGACTGGAAAAAATGCATCACATTAAGTTTATTAGCCTGTTTATGGTAAATACATGAAATTGAAATGGATGAACATTTTATATGCAATTTTGATACATCCATCTTAAAATTAGGCCTAAATATTTCAGTGAGGGCAGCTTTACTCCAGCTTCATAGCAACATACACTTACTGTCATTTCTCCGATCTTTGCTTAGTTAGCCTTCAGGTAAGGTTTTGACATTTACAAACTATTTCTTTCTGGTGTCACCAATGGAGACCAAAATCCAATTTCAGATATCATGTCATTGCAGACAAAACACATCAGAATCAGTGGTCGCATTCCTAGTGGAGGCCTTAATCCAGTATAGACTTGTCTTATGTCATAAGTAAAATGGGAAACTAGAACTGAGAAGCTCCAGCAGTATTTCTCATGTGGCACATAAAAAGAAAGTTCCCAGTTGGAACAAGTGCTGGAAATCAATGACAATACAGCACAATCAATATGAATGTTTGGCTCAAAATTGAAGTTTTCTTGAAATTCTACATGGTGGCATCACTGCTTAACTTTATTTATTTATCGCTCTTTTGCCAACACTGAAAAAAAAAACAGGAATGATTCATCAGCCACAGACATGTGACAAAGGAAAGGAAGTCTTGGGCTACCATGGCTTCAGCGCATTGACCCTGGAAGCCCATGTAATACCTGCTCAATGGGATGGTGATTAACCCATTCAGTGACCCTTTGTGCCCTGCGGATGGAAATCATCCTGGAAGAAACCAATCCCATCAAGCTAGAACTATCACATTGGAGAGTAGAAGTGATCACAGAGTAATCAAAGTTGCACCCTCAGTGACTTAACAGAGCCCCCTAATCCCCTCACTGTAGGGTTCAAGGTTCAGGGTTTTCCTTTCATTTGTCATTCACTTGCAGGATGTTTTCAGAATAATACTCTGCAGCGTAATACACGATAACCAAAAGGATGAATTGACATGAAATACCCTGCTGAAAGATTAGAATCTAACTGGGTCATGTGGCACAGTAGCCAAGCCCTGTTTTTCATGGGTATCCTGTAAATCCATCAACCACAGGGCATCGATCTTACTGGCACCCCAACTCAGATCACGAAGCTTGGCTCCAATATCGCTGATGTGATCAAAGGCACTTCTGCACCACAAATCCAAACTGAGACTTGACTTCGTGCAGACTTCATGCACCATTTCCATGCAGTCATGTCATGTCCTTGCAAAACACAACAGACCCGCTCAGTTACCTAAATGTCATGTAACCTGCAGTGGGGATGCATCGACGCGTCGTGTCCGTCTCCTTCAGGAGCTGCCACTACATTATTAAAGGGGCACATTGGCACGCTAAGCTATCTAATTTTAAACCCTGTGCGCTATTTCTAGAGGTTACCACTGACAGTCATGAGCGCGCCTCTGCCAGGAGTCATTGGTCATTGGTACAGTAGACAATGTCAATGTCCAAGCATTACAGTATTATAACCAGAAATAATTATGATTTAAATTAAAAAAAAAAAAAGAAACAATCAGGCCTACATAAATGAAGAAAATCAGGCCTACCGGAGGTGGTGGGCACGGGAGCGGGGACGGCAGGCTATAGGTGCCCGGCTTCAGCAACCATGTCACCGCAAGATTTGTTAAAGGAGACTCCCACAGCGGCGAGCAGGCTTCTCACATTTAAAGCCGCTCTGTCAAGCCAGCCGGAGCAAACCCAGAACTTCCGCTTTAAACTTTCACAATAAAAGTTTATTCCCCCAGTTTTTCAGAAAGATACAGTAAACTGTGTTTTGTTCTTGTCTAAGAAAAAGGACAGAAGCACCTTTTATTTATTTATTTATTTATTTTGAGGGGAAAATGATTCAAATCAGTTACCAGCTAGAAAAAAACCCAATCAAGACAGCTTGTTACATGACAGTAATACAATAATTTGTTTACAATTTTCTTTAGCAGATGTGCAGTCATCACTGCTTCAGTCTTCATCACTGTGCTGGACTTTTTTGAATTTGTAATTTTGAAGCAATTTCTTAATCAATTATTAGTGCTTTCAAGTCACATTGTTTTGAAAGAAGCTGCTATTGATTTGCCATTAACAGTGCTCTGTAGTGCAGAAATGCTGTTATTTTGGCCCCTGCGACCTATCTTATAGTGTGGGAACGTAATTTTCCTTCATAAACCACCTCTCCCACCAGATCACCAGTGAGCCCCACAACATTTTATTTCACTTAAATAAAGATAAGAATATGAAGTGTTGACTCCGTCCCCAAAACTCTTCTAATATCAATATGATGAGCCCTGATGTCATCTGGCACAGTGAAAGATCTCCCGCTCTGTATCCGGTCCACTTTGGATCTGTGCCTTTACAGGCACTGTAATTTGACACCATAATTTAGTACAAGTCATATACGGTAAGAGAATGGCACAGCTGGCTGCATTTCCACTGTATTTATAACCAAAGTACATTACAGTTAAACACTAATACCAACATACCCCCTGATGAATGACATTCAAACAGCTGCTGTTCTGAGGAGGAGACATATGTTGCTGTGATGAAAAGTACAAGTTGTTACTTTGCCTTGTGGTGGAAATCTCCATCTAAAAATAAATGGAGGCATCCCTGCTGGCCTGCGCCAGCAGCAGCTACAAGTTTAAGACCGTCTTCTGGCCACAGCTGGAGCTTAAACAAAGAATATGTGAAGTAGCTGCTCTAGAAAGGGCTGGACAAACTCTCAGGGAGTTCAGGACGAGATAAACACCCAGAGTCAAGTTCTCTACTGATAGAGAGAGTGGCTGACAAGCATAATGTTATCATTTCCCCAGCCGTAGCACTTCATAAACATACTGTTGTACTTTCAGGGGCTACAGAAGACCAATTTCTAAACAAGAGGAATCCTAAACATAAATTAGACTGTATGGAATTTCTGTGCTAATCGCTTAAACTTTGTAGTTTATGCGCTATGTTTGTTCTTAAAACATATTTGCATGGTATTTCACTTCAGTAAAAATGTATTTCTCAAGGATTACTCCTAAACGAAAATAAGTAAGTTAGTCCTAAGGTCCTACAGTTTCATCAGTCAGGACATAATAACCAGCGGTGGACAGTTACAGACAACTACACGACCTAATAACTTTAGTGAAAGTGGATATATTCCTGGTCAAATGTTACTCTACATTTAAAAGTTACTCAGTCAATTTATTACTTAAGTTAAAGTATAAAGTTAAAAGTAAAGTATTTACTTGACAGATATTCAAAATACATATCAAATGTATGAATGCAGTAAAAAAAAAACAAAAAGCTAAATTTTGGGAACAGTAATAGAAAAACCCAAAATAGCTGAGAGAAGGTAAAATATCAGCCAGGTTGTAGGTGCCATGAAAATACAGTATTGTGCTTTTTTGAACAGCCTGTAAGAGCAAAAACCTCTTGAACTATCATCATTTTCTTATATCTAATGCTTCTAAAGGTCCCTGTATTCTCCTGTTTCTCTGCTCCACAATTAGCTCGCCTGCATAAATCCGTTAATCACCGTTTATTTGGAGCAGAGAGAAATCTAAAACATGCAGGGCAGCAGCGTGGATTGGAAATTACTATCCCAGGTTAACCAATATTGGCACTGAAAGGATAAATAAGTGAAAAAGGCTCAAACCTGCACTTGAGATGAGGTCATGGGTGTCATCTTTCTCTGCCATAACCATCATGCTTCCACACTATCACAGACTGACCTACATGACATTTATCCTCCAAGGAGATCCTCGACACATAGGTGTGGCAACATAAACTCAGACAAACAATGAGCGCACACACACACTCACACATATGTATATATATATATATACACATATATATATATACACACACACACATGTATGTATGTATATATATATATATATGTATATCATTGATCACATAACGTTTTGCTTTCATCTACTCAAAGAAACTCACTGTTAGAGCGTTTCAATACTTAGAATATGAAGAGAACTCAAGGAACCAGAACCAAAGAACTGTGCTGCCTTTAATTAAGGGACCAGAGTATGGAAACAAAAGCTCATTTATGTACTTTACTGGACATATTTGTGTGTCTGAAACTGCTACCAACTCAAAAAGCTTGATAGTGACAGTCGGTTGTCAGTTTTTCTGCAGTCCTCCAAGAAAATGTCATTAACTGAGCAGTTCAGATCTGCAAAGTACTGTGACATCATAAACTCAGATCAGAACAGAATTATGCCGTTAACTTCATAAATGTCCACCCATTAAAACCAGCTGTAATGAAGAGAGCCAGTTTGCTGTGTATCCCTGTGGTATTTTGATCTAAGAATGTCAACATGTTTCCTTTAAGAGAATACTTGGTGAGGTGAACCCAAAACAGTTCTGTGGTCTGAAAAGTCCTGATCTGTACTGACCCGCAGTGAGAGGTAATCATCGTTCCTGCTGCCTACTATAGAAGCCTGTGGGGGCACGATTATGATGTGGAGCTGCTTCTGTTGGTCAGGTTTTTGTTACATTTCCTAAAAATTAGGTAAACCAGTTTTTTTTTTTTTTTTTTAACCATCAGTAGGCACCTCCCCCCCTTCCTGGTGGCTTATTCTCTGCCGGAATTTATCGAGAAATTGCTAATATGTCAAATTGTGTCAAAATTGTAAAAGAGTGGTTCAGGGTGTACAGGACATTATTTTTCATTCATGGATTTTCCATCATGGAGTTCGTATCCTAACCTCAGGAAAAATCATGGAGAGGACGTCACAAAGGTCCAGCTCTGCCATCATTGATAGATCTTGGTATAAAAAGAAAGGAAGAAAAAAAGACAACAATGCCACACCATAATTAAATCTGAAGGTGGTCCAATAACATGGTATGTGGCGTTTTTTTTTTTTAAGCCAGGGAATGTATTTCTGATTTCTGCATTTCATTACTAACGAGTAATAATCTAAATATATGTAAATTTCTGACTTTTTTTTTTAGTTTATTTTTTATTTGGAGAAGCAAGTAATATAACACGTGAGTGTGAGTGTGTGTGTGTGTGTGTGTGTGTGGTGGTGGTGGTGGTGGTGGTGGTGTGGGGGGGGGGGGGGG
>JBAMYA010035064.1:0-15700 GCA_037176975.1 Arrhamphus sclerolepis | reverse complement strand
AGTGGAGTTTGGAGTGTGACTGTTTGAGGTTGTGGACAGGTGTCTTTTATACTGATAACCAGTTCAAACAGGTGCCAATAATACAGGTAACAAGTGGAGGACAGAGGAGCCTCTTACAGAAGAAGTTACAGGTCTCTGAGAGCCAGAAATACTGCTTGTTTGTAGGTGACCAAATAATTATTTTCCACCACGATTTGCAAATAAATTCTTTAAAAATCAGACAATGTGATATTCTGGATTTTTTTTCTCTCATTTTGTCTCTCATAGTTCAGGTACACCTATGATGAAAATTACTGACCTCTGTTTTTAAGTGGGAGAACTTGCACAATAGGTGGCTGACTAAACACTTTATTGCCCCACTGTAAATACATCCAAAGCATGATGTGACATATGAAAATCTGAAAATGGCACCAGTGTGTGTGGCTTGCTGTCTTTCTGCCAGCACCTTGCCAACTGTGTTGTTGTTTTGTTTTGTTTGTTTTTTGATTTGTTTTTTTAATGTGCTTTATAAACAAAGATGATTTATATTTTGCCATGTTACCATTTATCTAACCACCACACCAAGATGCAGAAACAGTGTGCGTAAAAACTCTCTATGACATCATCTGTCAAAACAGTGTGGTATTCACAGCTTTTGCATGAAGCTGAAAATTGAGCTCAGGTGCGTCCTGTTTCCACTGATCATCCTTGAGATGTTTCTACAGCTTAATTGGAGTCCAACTGTGGTAAGCAAATTTGATTAAACATGATTTGGAACATACACCTGTCTGTATGAGGTCCCACAGTTGACAGTGCATGTCAGAGCACAAATCAAGCATGAACCCAAAGGAATTGTCCGTAGACATCCAAGACAGGATTGTCTCAAGGCACAAATCTGGGGAAGGATACAGAAATAATTTCTGCTGCTTTGGAGGTCTTGAGCACAGTGGCATCCATCGTCCATAAACGGAAGAAGTTTGGAACCACCAGAACATTTCCTAGAGCTAGCCGGCCATCTAAACTGAGCTATTGGGGGAGAAGGGCCTTAGTCAGGGAGGTCACCAAGAACCCGACAAAACCATTTCTGCAGCAATCCACCAATCAGGTCTGCATAGTAGAATGGCCAGATGGAAGTCACTCCTTAAAATGCACATGGCAGACCGTCTGGAGTTTTCCAAAAGGCACCTGAAGGACTCTCAGACCATGAGAAATAAAATTCCCTGGTCTCATGAGACAAAGATTGAACTCTTTGACATGAATGCCAGGAGTCATGTTTGGAGGAAACCTGGCACCGTTCATCACATGACCAATACCATCCGTCAGGGATGTTTATTCAGTGTCATGAGCTGGGAGACTCGTCGGGATAGAGGGAAAGATGAATGCAGCAATGTACAGAGACATCCTGGATGAAAACCTGCTCCAGAGTGCTCTTGACCTCAGACTGGAGTGATGCTTTCTCTTTCAGCAGGACAATAACCCCAAGCATACAGCCAAGATATCAAAGGAGTGGCTTCAGGACAGCTCTATGAATGTCCAGCCAGAGCCCAGACTTGAATCCAACTGAACATCTCTAGAGAGATCTGAAAATAGCTGTGCACTGACGCTTCCCATCCGGCGTCATGGGGTTAGGAGATTCTGCAAAGAGGAATGGGTGAAACTGCCCAAAGATAATAAACTATTAAGGAGCAGCTAAAGTGAATTATTGAACCTGTTAGTCCTACATCTCACTACATTATATCTGCAGCTGGGAGGAAGTGGGACAAACTCTTTAAAAAATGGTTGCTTTGATTACCCAAAACAGAATGTGTTTTCTTCAACATTCTGGTTCTGTACAGGTCATTCAGATAATCTGTTTATAGCACTGTTTTGTTGTTTTGGTGTTGATTCAAATGCAACTTTGCAAATGTAAGTTGTGCTGTCATGAGAATAATTTAAGAGAATGTTTTTCTGCTCATACTGTCATTAAATTTAACATATCACAGACTAACTAAGGCCTGTAGAGTCTGAGCTGTAGCTCTTGGGTGTTTTTTGCAATTTCTCTGAGCAATGCAGTCCATTTTCCACTTCTGAGAAGATTGGCAACTGTCTTCAATGTTTTACACTCAGTGTTTTCACACTTGCTTATGATCAGTTTATCAAGTGCATTTGATTAGTAGCAGATAGCTGCTACATACCCTCTTAATTCCACTGCAGGCAGTAAGAGTACATGTATTTTTTCACACACTGCTTCTGCATTTTGGCTGTTATTGGCTTAGTTTATCTTTAAGTACATGGTTGGAAATGATGGCATGAAACAATGTAACACATCATGTAATATGTCACATTGTTTTGTTCATATGGGTTGTATTGACTGAACTTTAAGACCTAGATTCTGATAAGGATTTCCTATGTTACATAAAACCTTAAATTTCTTTAGTGGCAAGATAAAATACTGTATGTATAAAAGGCCTTGTCGTATTTTGATTTAAAGGGACAAAACAATAACTTGCTGCATTTTTATCATACACAAAACTGCAACAGGCAAAGTTAAGTAAATGTTGCTTATATGTCTATTTTATCAAGCTCAGTTTTTAAGAATGGTTGTGGGAATAAAAGTTTTCACAATCATATTTGAGAATAAAGGATTCGTGATTGCCAACTACGGCCAGCAAAGCCACACAATCAACAGAAAAAAAACAATAATAACTTTAATAACTAGAACAATGTAATTAATGGAAATTAAAGACATCAAATGTAAAATTACTAGTGTCGGTATTGTTCATTGGAACTTGTGCAATAAAATCATAGAGGAAATTTAACACAGATCCTGGACCACACAGCTCTGGAGAAACTGAATACATTATAGATTTTGTTAATGAGAAATTCAATTATGTCTATTATAATCAGTAATTAAGATGTTAGTTATGATGCCTTATGTGCGCTGTGACTGGATACAAAACAGTACATGGTGATCTCACAATTTTCTGCTTTTGTTTTGCTTTGACATTAATGCAGTCATCAAGGTCAAATACTGGGGTATTTTAAGTGAAGCAGACAAGTCAGATGAGTGTTTGGTTTTTGAAGCAACTATCAAGTGTGTATAATAGTAAAAACAGGGACTGATGTAGGACAAATGTGTGAAAGATCAATGAATACTCTATTCTCTATGCTCTATTTTATTATGTCTTGGAAACTCATATTTTGAGTAACAGCGACTCAGAAAACCAAGAAGTCGGTGCTATTCCACTTTTTCTCATTTTGTGCTTTCAAACTTACCACTGTGTTAACATAAAGACCTACATTTTTGCAACTGAAGTTTACAACAAAAAAAAGCGATCTGAAGTGGAATTTCATATATATATATCTATGTGTGTGTGTGTGTGTGTGTGTGTGTGTGTGTGTATGTATGTATTAAAAATCCTTTAAATTTCTCTGATGTGACAGACTCACCTCACTGCATCTTGTGTAACATCCATAACATTTTCACACAACAGTAATTTTGCATAATAAGGATAATCTCTTAAATTAGCCTTGTATTGTCTGCATTGAGCTTGTCCCATTTGATTTCCTTGTCACACAGATCTATCTTCAGAAGATAAATATCAAAGCCTCAAAGGAGACGGATTAGGAATTGCAGAGAAAGAAATCCAATTAAATTATACGGTCTTTAAGCCCTGTATCTGATGAGATGGCAGTATCACTGTTGTCAATCTCCTTTGACTGACTGGCATACTTACAATATAATGGCAGCGTAAGTCTTTGGTAGAAGCAGACCTTACTGTGTAAACACTGCAAAAATTAAAATTAAATATCAGATCACATATAGTCATTGCTCTTTTTTGGCACATTTTTTTGGCACATGTCACATTTCACCCATCCTCCTTGTGATTGCATTGCATTCATTTCTATATTATATTATATTATATTATATTATATTATATTATATTATATATGTATTTTTTTTTCTTCAGATCTTTTTATATTGCTCTAGTCTTTGATGAGATGCTGTTTGAGATTGTTTTGATTTCAAGTGCCGGTATGTTTATTCATGTTTTGTTTATTTAATATTGTTTTAATATTATTTTGTCCTGTTTTTGAAGTTTTTGCACATACTCTGAAAAAAAAACAACTAATAGCATTCATTAAAACTGCATCGACTTCACAGTGATGTAACCTCAAGGTAACCAATTTATGACCTCTGTTGCAAAATAAAGCTGTTGTAACTGTGGTAACTGGACAATGAGGAAAGGCAATTCTTACAGATGGACCTGCAGAGAATTGTTGCCAGAATCTAAAGCTGGAGACAGAAAAGATGTCTTCGACTTTACTGTAACCATCATCGTTCACCGTCCATTTTCCTCTCAGCTTACAAAAAGCTTAGCAGCAAACAGTTGGCAGGCATAGTTGAACAAAAAGCAGCTATATTACTGCATAATATAGTTCAAGGAGGCTTGACTCCACAATATGCTTTTAATATGCTTAGTTTGAAAAGGCGTCTAACATTTCTCAGCTTCTATACTGCATCTGCTGTTCATAGTACAAGTAGATTTTTTGTCTGTCAAGAAACAGGACATGAACTTGACACACTGCATCAAATCATGTTAATCTAAGTTAGCTGGCTCGTTATATTTGGCATGTTGATCATTTTTGAGCTGATGAAGAGACAAAAGAGCAGCAGGTCAGAGGAAGAGGAACATCTGGGATGGGTTTTTACTCTTTGTTGGGATGTGGAGTGACCAAGTAAGAAAGGTGAAGCTTAGACTGGCTTTTCTCCACTGTGACGATGGGATTTGAGACCAATGATGAACTAGTTCTAGCTGAACTGGTAAATAATGTCTCATTGGTAGATTCCTTACCATGTGTTGCCATTGTGGTTTGTTTTTATGTCGCAAAGCTGCCCGGTCAGACATAGACCGTTTCCCAGTATGTGTACTCTGTACTTGCGTACTTGTGGACTTGTGATACGTCATCAGTCGCAGCCGAAGTACTGTTCCAATACAAAGTACACAAGTACCCAAGTCTGGTCCGAATGCCTGGATGTGTACTCGCCCCACCCATTTTATCGAGGATGCATCGGTGGTGACTTGTGAAGACTCTGGGTGGCAAAATATCCCAGAATGCATTTCGCTTTTTTTCCTGCCCTCTGCTTTTTTATAGTCAGTTGTTTACAAAAGGTTTTAATATATTTTTTATTATGTGTGTGTTTTATGTTTTTTAATAGCTTTAAGAGTTTTTTGTAATTCTGTCAGGTGTAACCATTATTATTGTCCGGCCAGAAACGGCACCCAGTGAAGGATGGTGTTGCAATATTGTTGTCCGGGTGGAAATAGGGAGACATTCAAGAGAATGGTCTCGGGAGATTTTCAGGAGGGGCACTGAAATTCGGGACTCTCCCGGGAAAATTGGGAGGGTTGGCAAGTATGATGAAGATGCCTAAACAAGGCTAAAGTATCAAAACCCAAGATTTTACATCTGGTTCAACATCCATATGGTTATCATGATTAAGTCAAGTGTGGTGACTTACAAGTTACTTTGACAAGTTTATTGGGACGGAATTTAAATATGACACCCAGCAGACTAAGATAAACGTGTGTGTGTGTGTGTGTGTGTGTGTGTGCTTTTGAGACTTGCTTAAAGTCCTTAGACAGCTGGGTGCTCTTAGCAGCTCCAAGATAAATTTTACACACAAACAGCTCTCTTTTTCTCATGAGTGATGGAACTCGAGTGAACAGAACAAAACAGATGGGAGTTCATCTCCAGTATGAGCTGTCGGTAATTCAGCTGAAACAGTACTTTAACATCAACAGATATCAATGAATTGAGTGCGACACCCACCACAAAGTCAGTTTAGAAAAAGGCCACCTTGGTTCTCAGTGACAAAAATGCTAACTTCACGTTTTTCAGGCCACTATATATCAATCAAGCACTCAAGTGCATCAACGAAAATGGCAAATTCTCATTCGATCTCAGTCCTCAAGTGTCAAGATCACAGCCAGGATTGAAAGAAATGGCTTCTTTACACCACCACATTTCCCCTGGTGGGCTGGAACCAGCTACTCAGTGTCGCCTCGCTGGCTTTACTTTTAACAGCCCGGATTAATTTACCAATAAAGACTAGTGAATAAGGTTTATGAAACCCCACCAAATATTATGGAAATATGCAAGGTCACAGTATTCTTCACTTTCATGACATCTCATTTTCCATCTGGGGTAGTAAAGGTATAAACACCAACTGCACAGTTGCCTAGTACCTTCACTTTTGGCCTTCACAGAAGTTTCAAACTGCTGATGACACAGTTTAGATTAGTTAATTAAAAAGTAGTGTGCTTCAGTGGACTGAAACGTCATTATTGGCTTATTTTAAACTATGACTTGAAAAACATGAGCAGCCACAAAGCACATCCCACTGAGGCATTTGTGCTTGTATTGTCAGTGAATCGAACAGCTTCAGACAAAACCATCACAGGAGTTTTGGCCGAGTCCAAGATTACATACAAGAGTGACACCATTATTTCATTTTCAGTTCTGTCGTATTGACTATTATGTCATTGCATCCAATCAGTGTTCTCTTGTATAAGTGGTAAAAAATGCTAATCATTACAGCTTTTACTAATTTCCAAGTCATTACATTTAATCTTTAGATAAAAGGTGTCCTATTCATAATCTATGCAATGTACCACTAAGCCAGATAATCCTTGCTTAATGGCAGTTTCCAATTGATTTGGCAATGGACCTGCAATTAGATGGCTCCATATAATCAATCGTGTGACAGTCAGAGATGAATATGTTGTGATGCTTGGTAATGAAAGTAAACAAAAGCATAATTTGTGAAGTCTTGGAGCCTGGTCCCTATTAATTACTTCATTAGAGGCAACACAGGCTACATATGTAGTTATATGAACAATGCCAGAATAAAACTGAAACTAGTGTGATCTCTTTGTATGAATGTTTTCTTTAATAAAGCTCCACAAAACTTTGCTCTCAGAAGTCACTAGTTTTTCAGATTTATCTTTCTTGCTAATGTTTTTTTTTGCTTGACTTTATTGAGTGTCCAGTTACCTCCTTGCTCTGATCGCAGCTGGTAGAACTTTGCAAAAATAAATTGTGTGATCACTTAGGAAATTATCAGCTTTCCTCAAAGTGTGAACAGCAAAAAAGCATTTCATTTGATATTAAACCAGTGACGGTGCATCTTTGATGTTGACACATGCAGCTTACGGAGACCACCTTTTTTAAACGATAGTAATTATAAAGAAAACATATTTTCACTTGAAAGGAAAGCTTACCAGGGTTCATGGGGAAGATGAGGGAGCAAGCATGGTCGTTACTGTAAGCATGGATGGACGTAGGCATGTGTGCACCTGTCTGTGCCTACACACAGTAGCACAAAATATGAATGTTTAAAGTGGGACTGAAGCACTGAATAAAAGCAGTGCATGCCTGTTGCTTTTGATGTATGATGAGATAGGGTTGTACAATTAAACCTGAAATTCAAGTAGTTTGGCTGCAGGATTGTGTTGTATTTCACTTTTTCTTCTTTTTGTCACAAGGTCACTGTCATCTTTGATAAAGCCTAAATTTGTTGAATGGTTGTTTCTACTCCTGTTCTTCCTCGGTTTCAGTGGATGTTCATACTTATCTGGCATTGCCCCTGGATGTTCAAACAACTATTATCTAACACAGGACCAGTGTAAACAGGTCTGTTATCATCCTCTGAGCAAAGCCTCAGTTTCTCTGCTGTTGGCTAGCAGCACTGAAACGCTGTGATCCACCTGTGGGACCCAGATGAAGTATCTACGATGGCCATTTTAATTGTTCTGACTATCAGGAGAAGGAAGGCTTTGATTTTGGGAAGTTTGTTTTCTTTGGGTCACATGGGCATAAAGTTAACAGCCAAAACTCAATTAAATTCAATCAAGGAAAGCTATAAACAAATGAGTTTTTAATCTTGATTTAAAAGAACTGAGGGTTCCAGCATTCCTGCAGGTTTCTGGGAGTCTGTTCCAGATGTTTGGAGCGTAAAGGTTAATGCTGCTGCTCGATGTTTGGTTCTGACTCTGGGGACACAAAGTAGACAAGTAGACCTGTACTGGAGGGAGATGGCGGAGGATTATAAATACCTCAGTGTTCACCTGGACAACTCACTGGACAACACTGATGCTGTGAAGAAGGGACGGAGAAGAAAGGTCCAGCAAGATGCTACATATCTCTCTTCTTTTCTTTTCCTTTCGGCTGCTCTCTTCAGGAGTTGCCATAGAAAATCATCCACCTCAATCTAACCCTATCCTCTGCATTCTCTCTCACACCAACTAACTTCATGTCATCTTCTACTACATCCATACATCTCCTATTTGGTCTTCCTCTAGTCTTCCTCTCTGGCAGTTCCAGCCCCTTCATCCTCTCCATCCTTCACAATCCCTCCACTGTACACCTCTAAACCATGACAATCTGGCCTCTTTCTCTCCAAAACATCTAACATTTTACTGTCCCTCTCATGTACTCAGTCCTGATCCTATCCATCCTTGTCACTCCCAAAAACAACCTCAACATTTTAATCTCTGCTGCTTCCAGTCTTTTTATCAGTGCCATGTCTTTTAAATCATGCAACACAGCAGGCCTTACCACCATCTTCCATCTTCTTGTAGTGTCAGGTCACAACAAAGTCATTGCAATGCACTTGACACAGAAGGTAAAATATAGTCCAATATATATGCATTTATTGGATATAGTCCAATAAATAAAGTCCAGTTCAGCCTAATTTACTCCAATTCATGTGCTGTCCATTTTATTAGAGTATAACGGACTAAATTACAAATAGTGCAATATAGTATATATTTTACCTTTGGGGATAATTAAAGTCTTACTGACCTAATCAAACAGAAAACACACACACATTATTTTATATCAATTAGAAAACACCTATGTGAAGCCAAACAGCAAGAGGCTCCTACAAAGCCCTTTGTTGAAAAAAGAAAAAGAAAGCAACACTGAAAAGGTTACAATTTGTCAAAGAACACCCTGACTGACCTAAAGAGAAATGCTGCAATTATTTGTGGACTGATGAAAGCAAGATTGTTCTTTCTGGGTCTAGGTTCCATAGACAAATTGTCAGTCAGCGCCCAAATACTGAATTCAAGCTACCGTACCATGAAGACATTGAGGCATGGATCATGCAAGCATCATGATATGGGGATGTTTCTCATACCATGGTGTCGGCTCTATTTATTACATACCAGAGACCATGGACCAGTTTGAATACATAAAAATACTTAAGAGGTCCTCTTTGCCTCATTCTGAAAAAGAAAAGCCTATGAAATGTAAGTTTAAACAAGACAACAACTTTAAACACACCACCAAGCGTGCAGCATCTTGTTTCCAGACCGAGAAGATAAACTTTATGCAGTGGCCAGCCAAATCCCTGGACCTTGATTCAATGGACACACTTGTGGGATGACATCGAGAATGTTGATTCTGAGGCAAAACCAAGAAATGCAGATGAATTCCTAGGCTGGAATACCTGGTGAAAAGTATATAAGGATGTAACGCAGTTCTTAGAAACAGTGTTTATACAACTAAATATTAGTTCTGTGATAAATGTTCAAATATTTCTCAGTTTATACAGTAAATGTTTGGGTTTGAAAATGCAGACACTGCTTTTTTTTTTTTCCGCAACAGCCTGAGATTCATTTTTCTTCACTTTTAGTAAGCAGTAAAAACTTTTCTCCATGGTTGGATTTGGAATAGAATGTGTAGTGCTCCCAGTGCATTTGCACCTTTGCTAATTACATGTTATTATGATTTTCAGCTTTATTCTCTTTTTTTTTGAAAACCCACTGCATGAAGACTGAGTCAGGGAACACCTGCAGGACATATTCAGCCAAGAAACAGAAAAGCTAATATTGCTGTTTGTTGCCAAAGTTTTGTCACCATTGTTGCCATTATTTCAGGCTTTCTTGGCATGACAATCAATGTAATTGATCACTCTTTTGCTTGGGATGCATCAAAGGGATTTTCTATTGTCTTGCCTGTGTGAGAGAGCATAAAGGTGCAAGAGTCAGCAGCTCTGCTCTCTGTGATCATAATGTTTGCTCTAAATGTCAGACGAATAAACTAGTAAATGGTCTTGCACTTCTAGGGAACCTTTTGACCTTTTCCAAGTTCTACAAAAGATTTCCCAATGTGTTTATTATTTACTCATTCACACACACATAGACAGACCCAAACACTAGTTCTTCTATTATGTAGTCACTCAAAATACAGTGGTATGTTTGACTTTTAAACTCGTACCACAGTGGTTTCAAACAGCACAAAGGAGCTTTTGTCACTTTTTACGTCAGTGAAGGGTCCCTGGAGCCACAGAACTAAAGCTGCTTTTATGACACAGTCTTTGGTCTTCCTCGGTCACTTCCACGTTACCTTTTTGCGTCTCTTAGTCACCTCATCCTTGATGTCTACTGTTGCTCAGTGAGCTAGTTTCATCATTGTTGATGTCTGACAAGGTGCCGTAAGCAATATACAGGTGTAATAACAGAGACGACTCCAGTTATTCTGGGCTTTCTTCTTTTCATTTTCACAAATATTAATTGAACACTTTGTTGTTCAACTAACTTAACATTCGTTGAGAAAAGTCCAGCCAAGTTCCCTTCACAAGACAAAACAGTTTTCTTTGGTGAAATCTTGGTAAGACTATTAAAATATATACTTAGCAGATCAATTCATTTGGATAACATATTTATCTGTGCGTTTATACGCTGTACCTATACATATCTAAGCAAAGTATTTTAGAAATTCTAACTCAATTCATGACTGAGCAAAAAATCTATCTAAATTAGATGCCATTCAGGAACTGGGAATAGTGATGATCACTGTCAGATTCCTTTCTTCATGATGTGGCCTGCAGGTTCAAAAGGAAACAGATCTGTGGCCTCATGTACAAAATTTGCAATGCACAAAAACGTGGTGTAATCAATTCTCCATGCTGACGTTCAGATTTACTAACAGTGAAATGAGCGTGACAATGTTTGGTCTTCCATGCACACTTCAAAGCTGGCATATGCACTTTTTGTTTTGTCTGTTGGCAACACTTGGAGGAGATGCAGCAATGTTTCAAACATTAGGAATCATCTGTGTTTGTATCCTCCACATGTGAAATTCAGTTCAGCACCTAATATATTGTGAATTAAAATTTCAAATCTGATAACCAAAGGCTTGAATCAGAGAATAAAAACTGAGAATTTTTAACCAAGAAATCAAAGTCTGTTTGTAAGAGTTCAACCTTTATTGACAATTCTTTTTAGAATGTAAAGTGAGAACAGAAACAGTGCAGCTGAGAAAGACAGTTCAAAACAGAGATGATTCTAGAATTAATTCAGAGAAAAGAAAAGTGGAACAGAAAAAGATGATTGTGCTCTTGTTTGTGTCCAGCTTGTGGAGTGCACAGTGGGTGGGTGGGTGGAGGGTACACACCATTTCATTAGATGTAAAACTATTCAACAGTTGGGTGTCATATCAGGTGACAGCGATTATCCACTGAAGAGTGTCTGTTAACTCCCTGACCAACCACAGACTGGCAAAGAGCCATGATACAATGATGTCATTAATGCACTCAGGCAGCTGAGCAATCACGGTGCTGCCTTCACTGGATTTTTGGGGTGCTCCTTTGTAGCCTTGATAAGTTCTGCTGCATGTAGCATCTTCATAATGTTGCGCAAATGATGTGAGATCATTGATATTGGATCCACTACCTAATTTTGTTTGTTTTGTTTTTTTTTAACTTTTTTTCTGAGTCCACCCAATTGACGAATTACACCACACGCCACTACAATATTTTATTTATGCACTATGAAGTGTCAAATAAAAGATTTTTTTCTGGCCTCGCCTTCAGAGTTTCTCTTTTATACATTTCTCTTTTTTCACTTGTTTTTGCCATTTTCTTTTTTTGGATCAGCAGTTTCCCATGTCTGTGTATGTATACTCATTATCATATTTAGATTGGTTGACTAGAGGGAGGAGACAGGAGAGCTGTGCTCATGCATGTGCGTTCACTTACACAGTTTTGATGTAAAGATAGTGTGTGTGTGGATTCGTGTGTAGGCATAGCTTAGTATATCTGATTTTTTTTTTTTCATTATTTTTTAATTTATGTATTTTTTTTACGTAGGCAGATTTGAACACAAAGATTTAGAATAAAATCCAAGAAAGTCTTAAAAACGTGAGGTCCCTGGACTGCAGGCAGGTCAGTCAAACGTACACACTGTGTCTATGAAAAAAAACATTTGCAAGTTATGAAGAATAAGGTCTGTCATTATGCTGCTGAATCTATGAAGCTACTGGGAAAATACATCAATGATACCGTCACACGTGTAATGTGTAAAGGTACCATTGGTACACCTATGTCATGGGTACTGATGCACTAAACATCACAGATGCTTTTTCTTTGTAACAACTGATATGTGCTTCCTCATTTTTGGCACAAAAATATAAAGTAAGCTTAAATGTGTCGTTCTGTGACTACAGCACACGTACGCAATGTCTGTCTGTCTATTTTGGACAAACTTCCTGTTTTCTATTCCACTTTTTGTATGTAAACTTGTTATGCATATTGCATTTAAAAATGCAGCAGCTGACTGTGTTTAATAATAATCATAATGATGATGATGATGATAAAAATGAGCCCATGTAACTGATCACTGTGGCATGATAGTTGTTGAGATGGTTGGGATCTTAGTCATTTTCATCCAGCAATGCTTTCAGCCTTGACCTCTACACATTGACGTTGGCAGACTAGATTTTAGAGGTCAATTATATGCCAAAGCGAAACAGTTAAGAAATCAGGTTAAACATCACATCAGCAGAAGACAGAGAATTTAACTCAGGAAACAGAACCGTGTTCTATCTTGCCTTAAGGAGGTTCATGGAAAACACACACACACACAAACAAAAAACATGAACTGTTCAGGATATTTACTCAAACAATGCTGAATCAGTCAGAAGAGCACACCAAGGCATGAAAGGACTGCAGAAGTCTTTGATAGGATCAGAGCTCACAATTTTTCTCTGACAAAGTGATCACATGGAACTTGATAGCCAAGCGGGCAGCTTAGTGGAGTAACTTCTGAGATCTGTGAATACAAACTCAAGGAGAGTCCTGGGGAAAGCTTGACTAAACTTTGAGGATATCACAACTGTGCAGGCAGAGGTAGAAGCGGTGTCAAACTCTAGGGCCCTCTCTTATGTGCAAAGTGATGCAGAAACCCAACTGCTCACATCCACTGAGTTTCTACTTTGAAAGACTGAATTCATTGTGACAAAAACATTATGCTTCTCCCATATTAATTGAGGAGGGAAGATATGGAACAGTGATAAAGGCTATTTATTACATTATTTATTTACTTTTTTACAGATAGATTAAAGGCAATAATTAAAGATGCCTTTAGTTCAAAAAAGGATCACTGCAAATAGTTGATGATTGAAAATAGTCATAGACCAAATACAATGGGCCTCATTTCTGTAAATACAAGCAGAACAAAAAAATTGTTTACACAGTGAAATTTAAATTTGTTTCAGTATTCATGAAAATGCAAGCAGTTCCACCCGTTTTTTTTTTGGTACCATCAAAATCTACTCTACATAAATATTGTTTTTCATTATCAGACTTCACAACATTTATGCTGTATATGGTCTGCTATTTTCACAATATTCTGATACCTTTTAAAAGACAGGTTTAATGAGAATAAATTTCAATTATAGTTCAGAATCAGCAGGTGAAGAAGGACAGAGCTGGTGAAACAAGAATTGCTTTTAAAGGGGAATTAAAACAAAAAGAACTGATAATGTTAATGTAACATTATATCTTAAAATGTGTGTTAAAAGGAATACATCCAATGTATAGCAATATAACATAGTAATATTATAAGTTTGTCCAGAAATCATTGTTGAGTCAAGTCACCAGTATAATTCCTGATATAGGTCTCTCCAGTTATTGATTAATTTTAATTTGAATAAATTTTAACAGTTTGTCAACTGATCTACAAGAGAAGATAAAATGTTAGATTTGTTTAATACGAATGTCAGATAATTTCAGCTCTTCTGCATGACCTGCCCTCAGCAAGGCAAATCAAAATCTGGGGCCTCATTTATAAAGCTTGCGTACATACCAAAATAGGCCTGAAAATGGTGCACGCCACTTTCTATGAAAAAGTTGAGATATATATAAAACCCTGATGGTGCAATGTTCGCTCCTGAGTGGTAACAAATAATTCAAATATACTAGCTAGAATCAGTTGACAACGCCAACTTGTCAAACTAGAAGTAATAAAGGAAAGTGGGTAACAATTGCAGGGGTGAACAGTGCTTCAGAAACCAGCCGGTTAAAGTTTACAATGATTTATTATAAAATTTATGAAAAAAGAAATTAAAAAATGTGGTAAACCAGTTTCAAATATTAAAACCAGACCAGCAGGTCGAGCAGTCTGTCGAATAAAAACAAAAAAGAGGTTAAACAACGGACGCTGCGATTAATTAAAGTCTTCAGGATAAGAAAAAAAGTAGTCTTAGCTAAAGGGGAAGGCATGGTCCTGTCACCATCTGCACGGTACCCCTCTGCGGCCTCAACCTTTCAAAATCACCCGGCGATCAATCCTCCCCAGGTCTGTGATCATAAACACTGAGGCCTGTAATATTATAGACATGTTCCTGAAAGGAACCAAACATTTCGTAAGCACTCATTTAAGAGTTACAGACAGTATGTACATATAAACATCTGTAATTGTGACAAAATCTGTAGCAATTAGTGTAATCACTGAGTTGACATTTAAACACTGCAGTGACAGTTGTGCGTAATGCTTCACAATGGATGCACTGGCACTGCTTGAAGACTGTGCCAATAGCAGGATCAGGATGGAGCGAGTTTTCAAAGAGCACAAAGATTTCCTGGCCCATGATGATGACTGGATAAGATGGCAATTTAGACTCTCTTGAGGTTTACTCTTTGCTCTTTGTGCTGAACTGGGTCCAGTATTGGGGAGCTGACCCCTTTGGAACCACACCATCCCTGTTCAAATTAACAACTCTGAGGTTCCTGGCGAATTAGCCAGTAGGTATGTGTTTAACATGATCAACAATTAATTGATTCTCTGCCTGACACCACTGTTAGGAACAACATAATTTTGTGAAATTGTCTATAGGTCTGGGATATCGCAGCCAGCGCGAAGTGTGATAATGCCTGCCTCCTGGATGGCCTCCTGGATGACGTAGTTAATACGACCGATACATCAGATTTCCTTCCATTCACTCATCTGGGACTTTAGCCCTTGAGCACTTGCTACTGACGAACCCCAGTATGAATGCTTTATAAAAGTTATTAATCTTTAATCAATTACCTCTTATCTTTTACTAATAAGTCGCTTGCTTGTTAGGACCAGATCCCATGTATTAAAGAGTGTGAGGAGCCTTATGTGAGCCCTCTCGTTGTGAATTCCAGTAAGCCTGTGTATTAGCTCAATAGCAGTGATTGCTAATGAAACAATGCTTTGCTCAGAGAGTTCCCTCAAAACCAGTTGGAGTTACAGAACTGTTTTTTATTGTTTAACATGACTGTGATTAGGCAGCACGGTGGCTTAGTGGTCAGCACTGTTGCCTCACAGCAAGAAGGTTCCTGGTTCGAGCTCCACAGGGGCCTTTCTGTGTGGAGTTTGCATGTTCTCCCCGTGCTTGCGTGGGTTCTCTCCGGGTACTCCGGCTT
>JBAMYA010035053.1:0-15700 GCA_037176975.1 Arrhamphus sclerolepis | reverse complement strand
TAGAAAAAATATTTTATGACAAAGTTTTGATATTTCACAATTTTACAAAAAAAACTAAAGTTTTCAGGACATAAAGTGATTTTTAAATTAAAAGAAGTTTCAATTCTTTGAAAATCAATATTCTATAACAAAGTTTTAGTTTAATGTTAAAAGGTCACAATTCTGCACAATCCTTGAGTTTATGAAAAAAAGTTGGGTGAAATTTGCAAAATAATAATTTTCAGTCAAAAAAAGTTTTTCTTTCTCTTTTAACTAACAAAAAGTTATGTTCTTGCAAAATTAACTTTACCTCAAACTTTTGATTCCTTAAAAAAAAAAAAAAAAAATGTGATCAGAAAAAGTTTGAATTTACTGAACATGTCCTTTCCTGTTGGCCCCCAAATGTTCTCCCCATGTTCATGCATAACCTTGACAACATTTGTGACTTAAATAAGCAATAATCAATACAGAAACGTAACAATATGTTGAGGGTGTTAAACTGTATTTCATCCTAGGCTACATCATCACCATGGTTACCATTAAAGGGATGGAAATTCTATATTTTATCAAGCAGCTATGCTGTCACATTTCTTGCTAGTTCCTTGAGTCAGTTGGAAAATTAAAAAAAAAAAAAAAGTTCTTACAAAACTTTAAATTTCAAAAAATTGATTTTATTAAAATTGAGGCTCTTATATTAAAATACAATTTTTTTCTGTTAAAAAGACAATTTTGTTGTAAAATGTAAAAATGTAAAAATTTCGCAATATCACATCCTTGTTTTTTGTTGTAAAAAAAGTTCATTTCTGTCATAAAATCTCTAAATCTCTTATCTTTATTATAACACTGAAGATTTTGTACTAAAATCACAATTTCTTCATTCTTATAAAGTGACAAAGTTTTTTAAAAAAATTTAATTTTTTTGTTTTAAATAAAAAAATGCCATACAAATCCAATTCTTTAAAGATTAAGACTTTTTACAGTACAGTCAAAAATGTTTTCAACTTGAAATTGCAATTTTGTTGGGAAATATCACATTTTTTGCGTCATTTTGACGTACAATTACAACATAATATAGTTTTTTGGCTTAAAATCACATTTTTCAATCACAAAAAATACATTACAGTTTCATTTCACTTCAAATGCATTTTCAGTGCTGTATGTGCTAAAACTCCACCAAGTTGACAAATGTAAATGCTCTTGTTTACTCTGTGGTTTAAAGGTTGAAAGATGCTAATTCCCATTATATTGCAAAGTAAACCCATTTGCCTTGATTCCAGCCCTAAGTGATTCCCTGATGGCTTTGAACAGAGACGATCCAACCAATGGTAGAGTATTAGTTTAGTTCTCTTTTAATCCATTAGCTAACACATATTTACATGCATCAGAAATTAAAATAAACATCATGAAATAATAAGTAAATGTTGGGGTTGTTAAAGGAAAATCATTCATTGTACTTTGTATTTGCATTGCACATCAACTTTTTGATGGATTTTTAATTAATATTTTGGACAAAATTTTCACTTCCTACCAATTGGAGAATATTCATATGCATACATATGTAGAAATACACAAATATGTGCCCAACATTTACATTCATAGAGGACTTTTGGACCTAAGGTTTAAATTATACAAACATATTAAAGTAATCCTGTTTTATTCACCCTCTTTTTTTTTAATCAAAACTTTCTTTCGCCCTTGTGTCGTCCTTCTGTTCTTATACCAATCACCAACCAATTTTCACTTTAACAAACTGATTTGTGCTTTAGTCACTAAATAATCTCTAGTAGGATGCAGTCCACTAGATTCTCAGACTGCTTTTGAAGCATTGCTTGTTTTTAATCCCTGAAGCGTACCACCTCAGACGAGAAGAGACGGACTGGTTTGACAAACCAAGAGACGGACGGACAGAGAATGGAAAGGACAGGAGACAGGTGAGGCAGGAAAAATAACTGAACATCCACACACACTGAAACTGCAGCTACATTTCTAAGCAATAGCAAAGAAGATATTTAAGATGTTTTAAAGAGGACAAAGCATGCTTTTCTCTGTTCTTGGTCTTATCTAAAAGTTTCGCCACAGCGAATTCTTATTTTAGACATCCCAGTAGGCTCAAAGAAAAGATGTACAAGGTATTGTAATATTGATTTCAGGACCTCAGTTTACCACATCATAAGGTGAGGATTGTCTTGGTTGGTCAGATTCTACCATAGACTAAAGGGGCCATGCATGTTCATGAGAAGGACAGCTATGTGTCATGATTTTACCAGATAGTGATTGGCTGGACAGCTCTTTTCAGTGTGTTGAATCAGTTAAATCAGTTATCAGAAAGATTTGTTTAAAAGGTTTGTTCAGTACTTGATCACAGCTGAGACTTAATACTAGAGTCACACTGAATGATTTCAGCCATCTCAGATGAAAGACGGGCAGCCATGGGAAGAAATGTTTCATTGTAGGTCAGAAACAGTGGTGGTAGATCTCACAATAATACAGAAGCAAAGATGAAGAATAGAACAGTCTCACAACCACAGACAGACATTGACAGATATCAGCAGTGTCAGAAATTTGGACGAACCATCACAGAGTGTGATAACCTGCCGCTGTCTCTACAATCTCAGCTAACCAACCAATAGGAATGCACCATGACACAACGTAAATATCAGCACATCTACACAGTACAGTAGCCTAGCAACAACAGCTGCCAGATATAATGGAGAAACTGAAAGAAAAAAATTGCAGCTAAAATGTTTTTTTAATTTATTTTCTTTTCAAAGCACACAAACACCACTACGACAATGCTAACTTTAGAGTCATTGGTGCATTAGCACATTAACAGCAACCTGCTAATGACGTAATTAAGTGCATTTCGAGTTTGAAATACACTTGGATTTACTTAAGTTGTAGCCACAATTCAACACACAATTTCACGTCATGCAATGTTGCTTTGATTATCCTATAAGACTGTAAAAATATTGTACAGTGGCATAAGGCTTATTTATACTTGCACCAAAGCTATGCCATAGCTACAGCGTAGGTGTGCACGCTACTCCATAGCCTGTGTCGTAGCCTACACAGCAGCATTTACACCTCACCATAGCAACTACATAGGTTTAAACACCATAGAGTTCACATCTACACTGTAGCCTGACATGGACCTTTCTCCAAATGTAACTGCGCTGTGGCAATGTGGACCACAAGAAACAAGAAATGAGATTGGTACATATGTTCTTCCTTGTTTTTTTTTTATTTATTTTTTTTCTTTTCTGCCACTATTTCGTCTTTGTTTTCAAGGTGGTAGAACAATAATTTGCTGTAACCTCTGTGTGTCAAAAAAAAAAAAAAAAAAAGACTGATGCTGACGATGTTGGTATGTCTGAGCTACATGCAGGAAATAAACAAAATAAAACTCAGTACTGTGAGCTACAGCACTGCAGAAAAAACCCACACTGCCACCTTGTGGTTGGTGGTGTTTTTACACAGCGTCACAAACAAAATGCAGAAGTGTAAACACCAGAGATGGTGTAGGGACCATGAATAGCCTACGCACATAGCTTTGATGCAGAAATATAAATCAGCCTTTACAACTCAAACTTTTAACATTAAAACCATACTTAATCTCTCAAAGTTTTGTTTATCTTAGTTCCTTAGTTTAGAACTCTGTTCTTTTCCTGACCAACACCTTCATTTGACACTCCCAACTCCTCTATGGAAACCTTGCAGATATTCAACCAATCAGAAAACAGCTGATATGGCTTTATTACTCACATTTCTTTTTTCTCTCTCTCTTTTCTTTTCCTCATTCTAAAGTTAATAGAAAACATTTGAAAGCACGATGGGTACAAAGCCAGTGTAGAAGTACCCTAGATAAGACAGAAATGACATTCACACGTACACGTTGCATGCGGCGTCTGTCTCCATAGACTTGAATGAGAGCCAGGTTGTTTGTCGCTGACACGCTGTAGGCTTCCAGGCATCGCAGCAGGTCCGAGCATCCAGATGTAAGTCAGCCAGTCAAACTGCAACTAAGCAGAAAGCTCTAGACAATGAAATCGTAGGAGACAAGTCTACAGTGACTCTTATTCGTTTATGATCAGGAAAATGGAGTAAAAAATAGAGATAGTGCTGTTTGTGGTCACACAGACAGACATTTCAAAAATAAGTCTTGGGGGGAAGTGGGGGTGGGGGGGTGGGGGGTGGCTGTTGTGACTGTGTTTGTGTGTCTGTGGACAGCAGTGATGAGTCTCTTGCAGACAAACCAGCTTGAGCTGGTGTTTTTGAATTTAGTCGCCACTGACTGATATTGACTCGATGTAGTGGCTATCAGAAGAACCGACAACCGTCCAGCGAGAACTGGGCCTCCTTTCATTCAGCTCACTGGTTATTTTTCCATAGAAGATAGTTACTAGCACTTAGCTTCTCAACACAACAAATAACCCTCTTCCTGGATATTTCAGTAGCAGTTTGATTGTTTTTTCTGGATATGACCAGACATTCAGCCCCATGCGCTGACCTTCTCCTCTGCTGTGCAGTGACGTTCGTGTGAATGCAGCATTAAGCAGTTTGAACACATAAGATAACATTAAATTTTCTTAACTTCTCTTTGTTGCGTTATGAACCACAGGGAAAAGGACCGTACTACCCGTTCCCTCACCTCAGGGTCAAACTGCAGAGGGATCCCAAAGACCGCAGTGTTTCAGGTAACGCACCAGATCACTGGCCTTAAATTGTTATTAAAGTCATGGACATACATGCATTGCAGTGCAAAATGCCTGCTGCTTACTTATGCATCAATTTATGCACTGGTTTCCTTTAGACGACTAAATAAAAACATCATCATGGTTGATAATAAAATAAAAAGTTGCTTGAAATGTAAAAGACAGTGAAGTGTAAATTTTTATAGAGACCTTGTTTTACGGTGCATGAATATCATGCCTCATGGTTTTCATTTCCTTGATCGTAAAATCCCAACAAGCCATCATGATCCAGTACAACATCCCTCCAGAACAGGTGGATCCTGGTTCCCCCGGTTTGATTTGGCTCGTTTCCATTCTCATCAGTCATTCCTGTGCTCAAAATGGCTTAGCCTTCACAGTTAGGATTAACTAATTAACAATTAATAAACAGCCCACAAAATAAGAGTTATGCATATTAGTTATTTCAACTCAGTTGAAGTTCAACTAAGTCATTCTACGTCAGCCATTGTGGGGAAAACAAGTGTCTGGTTATTACATTAAGTTTACATTTACTTACGTTTATTTAATTCAAGACGGGATGAATCTGAGATATGATGTGTTGCCTTTTCAAATAGGCTAAATATACAATGGCACTGAGGATAGAAACCAATGAAGTGTTTTGGCTGTTATTTTGTCCCATTCTATCTGCAAACACATCTTAAAAAAACAAACACCTTTGTTTTTTTTGTTTGTTTGTTTTTTAAAGATTTTTTGGCACTAGTGGCCTTCAATCACAGTCAGGAGACAGGAAGGTGGGGCAGAAAGAACGCAGGAGACACAGCAAAGGGTCACAAGTTGGCAATGAGACTTGCGACCGCTGCAGGAGGACTGAGCCTTGTACGTGGACCACCTGCTTTAACCACTAGGCTAAGCAGCGGCCCTGTATTGGGTTTTCTAATGTATTTTGAATAAAAAGCCAAGATCTGAGAACCAAAACCCAACTTTGTAACCACAAAATAAGAGTTCAATCATCTTTCTAGATTAGATGTTTCTTTTCTTCTATCACCTCTGAAACCATCTCAGTTTCCGAACCGTCCTCTTATTTGCGCTTTTTCTTTTTTTAAGTCTTGGTTACAGATTTTGATTTCTTGGTTACACATTCTGGGTGTTGGTGCTCAGAATTTGGGTTATAATTTGCAATACATTAGGCTCTGGATGGACACCATAGTACTGCCAGGGTGAACTTATGCCTTCAAAATAGTTAAATGTGAGGCCACTGGTGTGCAATTAAGCCTCAACTCTGAAATGCCAAATTACATTAATAGGACAAAACAGCCAATATCATGGGTTTAAATTGTCTCCAATGACATTCATGTTAAACGTAAAATTAAGAATCACTGCTTTTATGCCATTAATTTATCTGTTTAATAAGTCCTACGGATGTATGAGTTTCTGGCTTAGCAGTGTTTTGTGTTTCTTATTTCTTGTTAGTGCGATTATAGAGCAGCAGCTTCAACCACATTCTCTCTAAATTTGTCTATCAAAATGAGTTAGCTTGTGCATTTGGTCACGCAGAGGAAAGCCATTTAATTCTAACGGTGGATTACAGATAAATTCATTCTGCTACTCACCACTCCCTGTCTTTGGGGTTCAACAGGGAATGGTCTGGGTATTCGTGTGGTTGGAGGAAAAGAGGTACCGGGTAGTGATGGAGAAATTGGAGCGTATGTTGCCAAAGTGCTGCCTGGTGGAGCCGCAGAACAAACAGGAAAGATTCTTGAAGGTAAGAGCCATTTCAGTCTCTCTTGGTGATTTAAAATATATCGATAAAAAGGTGCCATCAACAAAAACTGAATGCATGAAGCAAAGGTTGATTGTTTTTTTCAAATTTTACAAAGATAATTTCATCAAGATTAGGAGCTTATTATCTCATGCCTCCAGATATAATTGTTTTTATGTGATATCACGTTCATTTGTGTCATTATCTTGACATGTAATTAGTTATTGTGAGAAGAGAAAATAACTCGCTGTTATGATTATCAGATGTGGAGGCTCCCCGATCCAATGCACGTAGAGTGATCTAAGCTGAAAATGTCAGGTGTCAAACAGGGATGACCTGTTGTCTTTAGCAGTTACACGTGCCCTTTAGGTGCGATCTGAGCAGCAAAGAGATGGGACGTGGTCTGCTTCTCATCTTCTGTGTCTTATCAAATGCCCTAATATTAAATAAATGCAGCAAACAAAGCTGCAGATTCACACTTTGACTTACTGTCCTGGATCAAAGACAACATGGGAGCGACCTTGAAAACTGGGAGCCGATGCAATCAAATAAACTAGACGATTCTTTTCAAGTCAACAAAATCTGTTTTTCCAATGATAACACAAAACACATTCAGTCAAGACATGAAATGTTGATTTTTTTTTTAAATCTGTTTATTTATTTTTGAGATTAAAGACCTACTGTGACTTAAATTAGGGGTTAAAACTGATGTATAGGTAGAAAGAAAAATCAAAAATTTAATCCTAGGTTTCTTTTGTCTGTGTGTGTGTGAAAAAACAAATAAAAATAACCAATAGAAATAATCTTCTCATAGTAGGCAAATGCAACTTCTCTGTGTCTATATTTATTGAATAAATATTAAAGATAAAAAAAAGGACCTTGGTAATACCAAGTACCCCTTGATTCAGCAGCTTGTAGATCCACCTTCAGCAACAATACCATGAAGCAGACATTTCCTGTATAACGTTATCAGTCTCTCACATGGTTGTTTTTCCCAATCCTTCTTTACAACATTGCTTTAGTTCATTGAGGATTTTGCGCTTCCACTTAGGCAAAGCTCTCTTAAAGCAGCACAACAGAACTTGAACTCCTGCCCCCACCCCAAAAAAATAGTTTCAAAAATTATTTTAGCAGTAGTTCAACTTATAACAAAACAAATCATACTTCTGCCAAAGGTCTGAGAGCGTCTGCATCATCTGCATCAGGACTATGTAAGATGACGAGTGACCCATGCTCAGAAAAGACATGCCTCCCAGCTGTCAATCAAAGAGTATAACCTGTTTTACAGCACTCTAGTTAGCCAGATGCTAACTATAAAATGAAGCTATCAAACATATATGATCACTACGTGGCAGAGCCAGAGAAGAAAGTCGAGAGGGTTATGTCAGAAGAGGCAAGAAAAAGAAAGCAAGATCCTGTACATGAGTAAATATACTTTTGGACATAACCCCATCACTTCAGATGACAACATGGAAGGTCCAGGTTATTTTCCCTCCTTAAACACATTCAAACCATCTCTATCTTGCCTGTAGATGTGCTAAAAAGATTGAAATTCATTGAAAATGCATGTGTGTGTTTTTATCTCTCTTATTTGGCGAAGGAACTCTAAAATACCAGGAATCATAAAATGCGCATCAGTGTGTTTGTGAAAGAATAAACACTGCTGGGATCCAGTTCAGCGAGTGGAACTATGCAGTTCAATATCAGGTCGAGCAGTAAATCATCCAGTGAATGGATCTTTTTAAAGAACTGATTCAAGACTCTTAAAAGAGCTTTGAGGCATCTCAATCAATAATAAATTTTATTACGTTTGAAAAGGAGTCGTGGTAGTTGCTCTCCCCCCATTTACTTTTCCACTGCTCGGCGATGCTGACGGACACTTCTGGCTGTACATTTGTATCTGTCTGAGCAGACACAGAGAGAGAAGTATTGATCCTCAGCAAACGTTGCTAATAAAGTTGGCACAGGCATGTACAGTGACAGATACGTTCAAACATGAACCTTCAGCAAGAGTGATGACAAAAATATGTTAGAATTTTCATTTGATTTCATCACCCCTCCTGGCAGTGGAGCCATGACTCATATTTGGTCTTGACATGAGAACCAAAATTAAAGATTTTACAGGTTTCTTGCCAGTGGAAGCTGCAAATACTGTTTCCTAAGTCACCACATGACCATTATACTTTAGTGCATTGACATATGACCTCGATTCCACCATCACAAACCTCCCACTGACACCAATCGAGATATACTGCTTTGTGATATATTAACAGTATGATGCCACGTATTTTACGTGGGGGAGTCTACCGAACCTTGTGGCCACTCTTAGTTATTTAAAACTGCCACATTGGTAAACTATGAGCAGTTAGAGAAACAACCCAGCTTAGTTTGGACCAGTGGACCTCTGTCTGTGCATTTGGTGGAGTCCAGTTCTGGTTATTGTATGTTTTTCCTTCTGTCTGTCTGTTTTTCCATTTTTATTCTTTATTCTGCACCTTAAGTGATCGCTGGACTAAAAAGGCACTATATAAGCACATTGTTGTCATTCTTATTATTATACATATTTTTTTTATCTCTTAAGATCCTTAACAAATCTTATGATCCTATGCTGACCTTGAAGTTAAAAAGCTCCTTCATGAGTGAACCCATGAGGCACTGTTACTTTGGCTACAAACTCTTCTGTGGGAAAAGGGAATGGTTGAATTCACTATTTCTCTGATTTAAATCTACTTGCAAGGCCTGTTTCCCTGACAGCAGCTTAGCTGACATTTATTTCAGGAGATCAACAGGTGGCTCAGTGAAGCATCTGCAGCAATGGGAGCCTGCAGTAAGGCGAATTTGTACTGATCTGTTGTGGTGAAGAGAGAGTTGATCCAAAGGGCGAGACTCTGTTTATGAGTTATCTTTGTTCCTGTCCTCATCTATGGTCACTATGGTAAGTGGTGACTGAAAGAATGAGATCACAGATTGAAGCACCGGAAATTAATTTTCTGCATAGGGTGGCTGGAGAAGTTCAGTCATCCAGGAGAGACTTGGAGTAGAGTCACTGCTCTTCCACATCGAGATGAGCCAGTTGAGGCATTTCGGGCATCTGGTCTGGATGCCTCCAAAATGCTTCCCAGGGGAGATGTTTCAGTCAAATCCAGTGGGGAGAAGACCAAAAGGCAAACCCAGAACATGCTAGAGTGACTACATCTGTCAGCTGGCCTGGGGAGGTGGCTGGGGAGAGAGAAGTCTGGACCTCTCTGCTTCCATGACCCGATTCTGTATTGCAGAAGTTAATGGATTGATGGATGAATGGATGTTTATTCCAGTGTCAGAACGCAGAGATAAGAGAACCTCATGATCTCCGAAGTCCAGGCTTGTTGGATGTCAGTGCAACAAATGAAATATTATATGATCTGCCTGCCAACTGCCAACACGACACTTAAGTCAGTTCAGTCATCCAGATGTAACAGAAGAAAAAGATTTAAAAAAACATTGAAGGTATGTCCTTCTGAAGCAAGCTCTTCTTTGCAGAGTTCTCCCAAAGGAAAAATTACCAAAATTCCAGTGCGTTGACTGGGAATTTGGTAACCAGGCCGGCCATCCTACTTCTTTTCCTCTTTGATGGAAAGAATTATTCTGGTTCCTCTTGATTTCCAGAGAATAATACCAGTGTAAGGAGAAGAAACGTTCTGTACCAGTAGTAATGGCTTTTTGCAAAGTGAATGGGTATGGCCAGCCAGGCTAAGAGTTTGCTATATAAACCAATGTACATAATCATCTGGAAACACTCATATTTGGCTTTTCTACCGAATTGATTCAGGTCCTTTCGTCATTTTTGCTCAGGATTCTGAGAGTCCCCCCATCTCCACAAGGTATACGTGGTGCAAACAATGATGAAGTCAAGGGTCGTAATTATATTCTGACTGTTTCTGTCTGTTGGTATCATTGTCTTTGTTTTTGTGTTTTTATGGACTTATTTGTGTACCTGTTGGTTTTTGTTTGTTACCTTGTGTTTTTATCCTGTGAAGCACTTTTTGAGCCTTTCTCTGTGAAAAGTGCTGTTTAAATAATGTTACTTACTCGCTAAAATATGGTTATCTGCAAAGGGAGAGGTATATCTTTTTTCCAACCCAAAGAATCTGAAATACAAAGTGTGACATCACTGTTCATGACTGAAAAACTGTTTCACAAGTTGTTAAAATATTAGGTTTTGTAAAAGATGACGCTCTTCCTGGGAAGCCAGGTGGTTTGGTGCTTTGTATTGTTGCATCACAGCTAAAAGATTTCTGGTTCAAATCTACCTTTCTGTATGAAATCTGAACATTCACCCCATGCTTATGTAATTTTCTTTCTAAACACATGCATCTTACATACAGACCCAAAACAGGAGGCAAACGGATGGATGTTCAGCCTTTTTGTTAGTATTTCAGAGAAAAATGAGCATTATATACTGATGGTGTTTTTGTCTTGAAATGCATCTGAGTGTAATCTTCAAAACAGCTTCAAAGCTCATTTTCTACCAATGGGAGCACAGTGGCTCGCAGTCTGTGTTTGGTCTGAGTCAAAATCTTGTCAGATATTGCAGCTGTAATGGCACGGAGGCAGCTTTTTAATTCCCAGGCAAATTAGAGCCCAGTTGCACTAATGGGTACATCCATTTATGCAAAGGAGCTTCCAAAATTGCACTAAAACACAAACACAGACACTTCACAAGCCATCTTGGTCGCTAATGGCCAGAGCAGTTTACCAGGACATACAGAGACAAGAACAGAGTCGCCATCAATAAGAACTGTTGATTATCAGAAGCCTTTAGCTTGTTTTTAGCTCCAACTGCTTTCATCAATGTTTAATTTTCATTTATTCAAAAATGTGTATGATGGCAATCCTATTGAAGTTATAGTGGAGCCATTAAGAAAAACACATAAATCTGATCTTCCTCTTCCTCTGTATATATTTTTAAGCACCAGGTGACTATAATATCTGAGTAAGACTGAGCATACTCACTGAAGTCTGGCAATGGCTAGACTTCAGGGAATTTTAATTACAATTGCATGCAAAGAGGTCAAACATACATCTCAGGAGAAATCAAGAAATGACACAGGAAATAAGGAATTCAGTTGTTTTAGAGACTACACCAGCATCCTTTAGCCAAGACACAAATTGTTAATGCAGCAATCCTTCTGCATTTGTGTAGGACAGAAGGATCCTAAAATGTCAGACACAATACTTTGTCTGGTAACAGGAACTAAATGTAGTCACAATGAACACAAAATTAATAGACAATAAGATTCAGTGAAATAAATTATTTCCAAGTTTCAGTTTCCTCCAAACAGTTAATTCAGTTAATTACAGCAACAATTTTACAAGTGATTTCAAAGTCTAATTCTGGGTTCAAACTGTATGATTTTTGCAGTTGTATAAAATTAATGTTAGCCACATTGCACAACATGAAATTGCATGATTTTATTTGAGGCTCTAAACATAGCGTCATTGCGTCATTAGTAGGTTGCTTCTAACGTGCTAATATGCTAATGACTCTAAAGTTAGCATTGTTGTAGTGGTGTTTGCGTCCTTTGAAAATAAAATAAATAAAATCAAAAGTTTGATTTGCACATGTCTCTTCCTGTTTCTCCTTTGTATCTTGTTGCTAGGCTACTGTGCTGTGTAGATGCGCTGATGTTTATGTTATTTCATGGTGCGTTCCTATTGGTTGGTTAGCTGACAGAGACCGTAGAAGCAGCAACAGGCCGTCAAACTCTGAGACGATTCCTCCAGATTTCTGACTGCTGATATCTGTCGCAGCCCGTCTTTGGTCATAAGATGGTTCTATCATTCATCTTTGCTCCTGTCTCATTGTGAGATCCACCACCATCGTTTTTGAGCTATGATGGACTATTTTTCTGTGACTGTGACTGTGGATCTTTTGTCTGAAACAGCTGAACTCATACAGTGTGAACCTGGAATAAGACACATTTCCAGAAGAAAATCATTGAGTTGGGGCAATTTGCCATGATATTACTTATCAGGGTTAAGGCAGTCTTTTCTGTGTCTTGCCGTGGTGACAAAATCAAAAACATTTAATTTTACTCTCCTTCAGTTTGTCAGCAACCATTTAAGACTGTAGTGGTCTTTTGAGTCTCAAAGACATCTGGTTGTAGTCATGTAAACAATAACCCTATGTCTACGTCTTAAAACTCTAGTTTAGATGTGATAGGGTGCTGTACATTAGCTCTTTTTTTAAAGTTTTTTTTAGTCATTTATTGTATGATTCTAACCTTTGGAGTGTATGGTTCAAATTGTTATGTTCTGATTACAACTTAAAAGTGAATTTACATCAATGAAATGCTCTTCCTTCCCATCAGTATTGAGAAACATCTGTTCTTCTTCCTTGTTGAGTTCAAAATTGCTCCCTTTGGTAAATGATGTTGACAGTGAACTGTGAACACAAAGCTTAGAAAATTAGGCTGTGATGATTAATTTTATTATTTCTGTCTCTGAATCAACCATTAACCATCAACTTTTCTTATCCGGGTTTTGAGTCATTTGGGCATCAGCTTCAGCAGATAGGGCCACATCTCCCTCTCCCTGGCACCCTCCACCAGCATCCCAAGGTGGACACTAATTCATAACCACAAGTGACAGTAGGAACGTAGATCAACTTCTAAACAGAGAGTCTTCACTACAATAGACGGGTACAGAGACTGTTCCTCATGAGCACAACCTTGAGATAATTCAACTCCACTTTGAGGTAGCATGTCACTCCAAACCCAGAGAGGACATTCCGCCGTTTTCTGAAGGTGTTGATGCTCATCCCCACTTCACTCCGCTGCAAACTGTTCCAGCTCCTGATTATCTGATGCCAACAGGACCGTATCATCCACAAAAAGAATTGGACCAATCAGACTCCCTAAAATTCCAATGTCCATTCTGTCTATAACTTTTTGATAGAAACATTGCCTTCCAGCAATGTGGATTAAACTCATGCTCCGTTTATATATACCCCTAGGATTATGGTTTTGTTGCTATGGGCCATTAAGTCTTGTAGCAACCTGAATTTTGAACTCCTATAAATGGATTTGCAACAGGGGTATGTGCATAGATGGCTATCCAGATATTTGATTAATTTACCTCTGCGTTAATACCAACATTTAATTTTTTAATGCCAAAAAATAATAATAAGTGGAGAAGAAAAGTAAATCTGACCCTTGGTGTCAGAGGGTCATTGTGTTTTGTATTGATCCAGTCACTTTCACTTTCAAAACTCATTATGAGTCTAAGACAGCAGCTTCCCTGTCACACACATGCAGCCCAAGAGTACCACCGTAAGAGGAGCCTCCTGATGAGCTGCTTCAACCTCTGTGAGTTCTGCTGGTGTGCAGGGTGTGTGTTTGAGGATGCAGTGGGCTTGCTGTGCTGAGTGGGTTCTTAGATTTTGTGGTATTTCATGGTATTGGTACATTGTATTCAAAATGCTGTCCTGTAAATTAAAACTAGATGATAATGCAGGGGCATTTTTCAGTTTATTGTGTTTTTTTGCCTGATTTATCCACGAGTATCTTTAAAGCCCAACCAGTTGGGATGCCATCGATGCCTATCTCTCCATTCCTGGTGTAGGAATCAAAGTAGTTTTCTGGCAAATGTTTAATTACCACAAATTCATTAAAAAAAAAAAAAAAGATTATTAAGCCCTTAATCCAGGGGTATCAAACTCTTATATCATCAAGGGCCACATCATCACCATGGTAACCATTAAAGGGATGGGTTATTCCTTGCTTTCTCAGTCAACTACTTTTGTCAGATTTCCCCAAAAATTAACAACTTTTTGTTGTAAAATATTTTGCAATCACTTGCTAAATCATGACTTTTTTTACATAAACCAGATATTCTTCACCTTAGTTTTTCCACTTTTTGATGTCTGTTTTGTTTTGTGTGGATTAATCTGTCGTTCTTTCAGGCTCATAAGCATGGACTGACCTTTTTCCCTGATTTGACTTTTGTTTGGTTTGAAGAAAAATATTTGGTGTTGTGTTTCATATTCGATGTCAGACAGAATCAGTTGTGTATTTATTTTCCTGGGCGTGTAGGAATGCAGGTCTTGGAGTGGAATGGCGTTCTCCTGACAGGTAAAACCTACGAGGAAGTGCAAGGACTTGTGGGACAGCTTTGCAACGAGGCAGAAGTGTGCGTCAGACTGTGAGTAGGACCATTGTCTCTCTAAATATCTCTCTAAATTCTTCTTCATTCCATCTTTCAAATATTTATGGTCAGTCTTTGTGATCCTCTTCCAGATCACATTTCCTGCCTCTTTATCCCCCCAAAATCTCCACCCACTCCTCATTTTCATGACTGATCTCACATTTCAAATATTAAATAGTCAGTCAGGATTGCATGCTTCCATTCAGATCATAATCATTAGTCCTCTTCCATTTATCTTAGTCATGCATATCTTTTCTCGTGGCATTTCTTTTTCTTTATCCTGGTTTTAATCTCCTCAGTTTTACTTTCCAGCGATATATGAATTATTTATTTTCCATCTTCTCAGGGATCTCAATATGCTGGCTGAGACTGAGGGTTCACAGCATCTGGATGTCCAGGAGCACAGCAAAGGCAAGCTTTTCTTCCTCACCACCTTGGGAGATTACATCTCATGTCAACCGATTGGGTTTTTAAAAACTGGTGCCAGTGCAGATGTAGATGAAATTCTATTTCATTCCAAAGTTCCAAAAGCAAATCTCGACCTCGATTGCTAGATTTCACATCCACGAGAAGTCTGTGAGCTCAGGCAATCAGGTTGAACTCTTGTGAAGGTGCAACATTCAGAGGAATAGCATTAGAGCTACTGCTGCAAAGGTTCAGCCTCTACTGTTCTTAAATCATGTCGTCTATACTCCTATTGTAGTAAAATTGCAAATTTTGAAAGATTGAGACTTTTTTTGAACAAACAAGATTTCAAAAGATTTAACAAAATGTTGACTTTTTAACTTAAAGTTGCAATATTTTGTTAGAAAACATGTTTTTTTTCCTTGCAGCATTTTGATAAAACACAACCATTGTAAATTTTCAAATTTTGTGTAATCAAATGTCAATTTCAGTGTTGTGTCCCAAAATCATAGTTTTTTTTTTTTAGAAAAAGTACATTTTACAAGATTTAACAAAAATTAGCAACTTTTTCATCCATCCATCATCTATACCCGCTATTTCCTGGTCAGGGTCACAGGGGTCTGCTGGAGCCTATCCCAGCTCACTTTGGGCAAAAGGCAGGGGTACACCCTGGACAGGTCGC